>JARBWK010000002.1:175408053-175510643 GCA_030556195.1 Anolis apletophallus
ACACATAATTAATTTCAGCTAAACAAACCTTATGCACATATGGTCGGACCAAGTCATCCAATTTATATAAAATTCTGTCAATAACTTTGACAAGCAAATGGCGTTCTTGATCTTCAAGAGTTGGAGACATCAGCAGGGGCAAAATCTGATTGAACAGTGGACCGGCTCCAAATTCACGAGCTTTATCAGTAATCTGTCGTAAAGCAGCCTACCAAACCAGAAAAAAAGCATTAAATTGTGTCTATTCCATATAGACTATCTATCTAAAACATAGAAAGTAAAAATAATTTTCACCAAAAGGTATGCGTTTTTTATTGTCTAACACAGCAACTGTGTTTTAAAGCAAGCAGTATTTCAGAACAATTGTCTTTAATTTGCAGGCATACAGTGAGCCCAAGACAATGCTGGTAAGAAAACTTGTTATAAAATAAGCACAGCTGAAAGACACAAACTATACGGGCAAGGCAAGCAGAAATCCAAACGAATGAACATCATGAATATGGGAGAAAACTGGGGATGTCGCAGTGGCCTCTCTTACCTTCCTCATTGGAGGGGTGCCGTTTTTGATTTTCAGAAGTAATTTCATTATTTTTCTCTCTTTCTGTTCCTCTGGACTAAGAGTTGATTCATCAACATCAACCTGAAATTGGTTTCAAGCATATCAGTTATCATGTTTCCCTCAACCTCCATACAGCATAAGACAAGAAAAGTCTCAAAGTGGTATCTCACCAGTAGTTTATCGAAGTATTGTATGTCATCTGGCTTTAGGAAAGGGAGATTTCCCGAGGGCTGGTCGTTGACACTCTTCATAGTCCTATCTTCAGTTTGCATATGGAACCCAGTCATGCCGCCCAGAGGTGTGGGAGTTGCTGTAAGTTTACGAGCTGGGGTACGGATAGGGACATAACCCGCTGGAGGAGGGAGAACCTAAAAGGGAAATGTGAGCATTTAAGTTGCTTCCCAGAGATCAAAACATTTCAATATTAAAAACTAAAAAAACATAGTAATGCGTTGGGCATGGTAATTTTAATGTGTCAGGAAAATATACTACTGTAGACCATTGCTACCAACTGCCATTCAGGCACTTCTTTGCTCAGAAGTAGTTCACTGGAGGCTGCTTGCCTGAGTAGCACTGCTTCTTAAGTCCATGCAAGAGAAACAGCTCTGACTAAACCATAGATATGGTGCTCCTTTTAAAGCTCACAGGTCATAATCTCATTTCTATAAACATTCTTTGGGGATTCCCTCTGAAGCAGAATGTGGCTTCATTTCCCTTCAGCATTTAAAAAAATGGTTGAATGCATCTTTTCCCCACAATCAAGATTGGAGATGGTGAGGGCCCAGTCATGGTCTATAAAAACTGTCTCCCCACAGGTTGCATTTTGCCCACATTAGCAAAAAAAAAGGCTCTTGTAAGTACCCTCGTGGGTGTACTGCCTCCTATTTTTAACTTCAACAAACTTTGATTATATTTAGCGATTTATTAAATTAAAGAGCCCCAAAGGTCCTACTCCTCAAGTGACTTCTATTTCATTAATTGTTACATTAAAATGATAAAATCAAGATATTAAACTGTCTAGGTCAGAGGTTCTCAAACATTTTCAGCCGCGGAGCTCTTTTTGAAGCAAAAGTTTCCCACGGAGCCCCAAGAAATGTTTATATATTATATATAATGTATATAGATCAGGCATGGGCAAACCATGAATGAAAAGCATGATCAAAGCAGCCCCAACCGATGGCTGGCCAGCCTTTGTAATAATAATAATAATAAAAATTATTATAGTAATAAAAGCAACTTTGAGAACCAATGGTCTAAGTGAAATAAATTTCTGGTAAGTATTTCACATTAAGGAATAAATGGTAACTCTATAATCACTAAGTAAAAATCAGATTTCCCAGAATATGAACATGCTAAAAGTTAAAGTAAACAACCTGCCTGTTGATGCAAGGACAGCAGGTGATGGTTTGAGTTTACTACATACCCTGTAACCCTCTGGAAACACAGCATCCAACTCTTCATCTGAAAGGGGCCTGTTTCTTTCATCTATCTCTCTCTCCCATCGCCAGGCTTGGAGCTGTTCAGGAGTCATGCTCATTATATGGCCTACAATGGAAACAAGGCAATATGCTCATTTCTATAGTAATGAATATACACATGAAATACTCTGAAACAAGATGGATAGTTCAATTCTATGCAAAGCTAATTTTCCAATTCTAATGATTAGGGAGAAAAATTGGGACCTTTCTAGCATTTTCCCCCCAGGAAAACAGAACAGTATACTTGAACACCGGTTTCCCCCCCATTTTATTTAGTTACTGCCAAAGATGTAATTGTTTACACTGATAACTTATTAAATAAGAAAGCCTGGTAATTCAATAAGGGAAAGGACATAAAGTTAACATCCTAAACATACAAATGTGGAAGCCGGTTCACTACAATATGAAGAACTTACTTCCAAATAAACTTGGTTAGGCTTGGACTCTCAAGGCTATCGAGCATACCTGGGGTAGGAGTTGCCATGTTCATGGCAGGTGTGCCAATGGGTGTTTTGCCAGGTGTTAAGACAGGAGTGCTGCCACCCATTTGGCTTGCAGGTGTTTCATCCCATCGTGATTTTCTTTTACTTGCTCCAGGGGTTGGTGTTTCACCGATGGAGTCACCTCCACGATCTGTTCGAGGAGTTTCAGCCCATCCGCTTCCATGACCAGGAGTATCTGGAAAACAAAACCATTTCAAATTGATTTCAGTTGCTGCACAGATATAGCAGCTCCTACAAGCAAAATTTCACTGCAGCTTTCCCAAACTCGTACAAGACTTAAGCCTAACTATGGAACACTCTTCCAACTGAATTAAGATCGGTCCCCTCCCTCCTGGTTTTCCGAAAGAAATTAAAGGCATGGTTTTGGGACCAGGCTTTTTGGTAATAGATATAAGCAGCACTTTAAGGGACAAATTGCAATGGTGATTTGACTGTCGAGGACTGGTTTTTATTGTTCAATCTCTGTATGGTTTTAACTATGTATTGTTTTACTATGTGATGTTTTGATATGTGATTTTATGGTTGTAATTTTTGTAGTAGACTCTAATGGGGCTTAATTGTAATGCCATCCTGAGTCCCCCTTCGGGGGTTGACAAGTGACGGAATACAAATGCAATAAATAAATAAATAAATAAATAAATAAATAAATAAAGCCTGCACAACACAATCACTGCTACTGCTGACACAGCAAGCAAAAAAGCTTTATTATTTGTGAGTATCTTCTCTGGGTTATTGCAATCCTTTCTATTTCTTATTTTAATTCTTTAAATCAATTTAACACAATACAATTGAATTGTTACTTTGTCTATTCCTCGATTCCCTGCCCCATAATTCATATAGCTTTATTCAAATATAGCTATGTTGGTTCTATTGCTTTTAGTTATTCTAATTTCTCTCTCTCTCTCTCTCTCTCTCTCTCTCTCTCTCTCTCTCTCTATATATATATATATAATTGTGGTACTTTTTCCAACTGTTCATCCATAATTTTTCTTGGTCGTTTGGTGGTTTAAATCCACTATATCTTTTGCACGTGTAGCTAATAAATGGCTTCTGTGTATTTTCAAATACTTTATTTCTCCTTTTGCTAATCTTAATTTATAACTTCTTTAGTAGTACTAATTAACCATATTCTATTTAATCAATCCTTTATTGATAAATTTTCTAATTTTTTTCTATGTTCGGACTATTTTGAGCCTTGTTTCACGCAGCATGAGTAATGTAAGATTTTATTTACCAAATCCTTATTTTTTTCTTTTGAATACAGAGATCAGGTGTAAAGCTCCCCTGAAGTGTATTGTCTTGTCTCCCCCACTATGCAATCTTCATGTCACTTCATTGGCACTTCTGCATGCTCAGTAGACAAAAGATGCTCTGATACTTGTTCTCTTGACAGTCACTTTTAATTTTTTTTTGCAAACCTTACTTTTTTTGATTCACAAGGGAATATTTGAAAAACATGCATTCAGATTGCACTTCGGTGGTCAGAACTATTTGAGGTTCTTTGACAAAAACTTTTAAAAGCCAATATCAACAAGTTGGGATGTGAACAGTACACCTGAGCTCTGTGACAACCATCAGACTAATGCAATGAAAACACAAGGTCTCCGGACTGAGCTTGTCATTTAACAGCTAGGTGGCAAACAAATCCAATCCACTGAATGCATTATTATTATTATTATTTACTTCATTTCTATCTCACGCTTCTCACCCCTTGGGGGACTCAAAGCAGTGTACATCATACATTTATGCAAGAATTCAATGCCTCATTATACATTATACATAAACAAATAAAACACTATAAAATTACTTAAATCAATAAACATATAAATACACATTAAAATCCCTTAAACATATTAAAACATAATAAACCTCCAACACAAATAATGCATTGCACCAATCCCTTAATCACAATTTCTAACTGTGTCATGATATGAAGTTAAACTGCATTTCTGTCACTTGCTGAAGGCCTTTGAACAGTCAGGTTTAAACCTTTTTTTCCATGAATACCAGGAGGATGCCAATCTAATCTCATTAAGAGGGAGTTCCACAGCTGAGGGGCCACCACCGAGAACGCCGTCTCGTCCTCACCAATCTTGCTTGCAACAGCAGTGGGACCGAGAGCAGGAGACTGGTTCACAAAACAGAAAGAACTGACACCCATGTCCTATTGAAACATCTTGGAATCTATGACATACCCCTTTCTGTTTTGGGAGTCTCATCCCATCGATTCTTTCGTGCGCTGGATGTTGCACCGCCGTGGCCTGGTGTTGCGTGACCAGGGGTGTCACCACGTCCAGGTGTCGCAGCTCCTGCTGGTGTATGACTGGGAGTGGGGTCCCATATTTTAGATCCAGGGGTGGCACCAGGGGTCTCACTCCCCTTTGCACGACCAGGGGTTTCATCCCACCGCAGGGATGGGGTATGCCCAGGGGTCTGATAAAAGCATAAATTACTGTTATTTTCCTTCAAAGCACAAAGATGAATCAATATTGTTAAAATAATTATCAAGATCGAACAGCCAATAGTTGTAAAACTGAGGGGTGGCAGCAGTGGCTGTCTTTTTAAAAAAAAAATCAGCAATTTAAAAGCAATTTTACATGCAAAGCACATGGTTTAGTGCAGGTATTCACAAACCTTTTCCACTCACGACCTCTTTTTGCCCAAATAATATCTGCATGGCCTCAGGTATGTAAGTATATAAAATAAGTATAAAATCAAATATTTACTGATAATAAATCAGCATTCACAAGGCTTGCTAAACAAACCAATTTCCTTTTTTAATGATGTACAGAAGAAGCATTTTCTGCATAGTCCACTGTAAACACTGAATGTTGTTGCTAACAGGTTTACAGTTGCCAGGTTTTATATGACCCCAACACTGCGCTAAGGGGGGCCCATTTGGAGTTGGGACTTAAACTGTCGTTTGGTGAATAATTGCAGGGAGTAACAATAAACCACTCCGTCCTTGAGCACTGTTACTTTGTTGCTGATGTTGTTTTCATGCCTAGTTCATTTCCTGTGTTGGAACCTAGAATGGGGGGAATTGCTTATATTCATAAGAATAATGGAAAATAACTGATGGAGATATTGCTTTACTCCCACTACAACTCCTTTTTAGGAAAAAAGGAGACCCATCACGCATCCTCCTCTTAATAAAGTCTTTTTAAACCTGACCATACTGCCTTTTGCTCCTTGTTTTTGGTCTAGGTGCACTTTTTCCAGCAGCACTGACATCGGGAGGATGGTGAACAAGGACTGGCAGTAAGCTCTCCTTACTCTTTCTATGTTATTTCTGCCTCTGGTACCAAATTTTCTGTTGAAGTAGTAATGCTGAAGAACACATGAACTTAGTTAACTGAGTTATATGAACAAAGCATACATGGCTATCGTATGCAGTGCAGTTTGATGTATATCAAATTAGGCAGTTCAGTGAGAACTTCTCAATTTCATTAGCAACAGATTCAACTGGAATTCTAGTAACTTCAAATCTGCACAAAGCTTCATATGAAGAGGCATACATTTCCCTTTTCAGCAGTTCAGAATGAATAGAAACCTTTCTTCCATTGAGATACATGGGTATTTGATTTTTGGAGAAATTAAAATTCACATTTCAGACGAATTATGAGGTACGGCATGGATTCTAACTGTGGAGGACACAAGGGCAACTGCTGAAATCCCACACACTCTCAACAAACACAGTAACTTAGCTCATATGATTGAAAGTGATGTTACATATCTTCTGCTCTCATTTTGATTGAGAGGGGGATTGAGGCTTTTTAAAAATGTGGTGATTCTGAGAGAGGCAGAAAGCAATACTGCTATGTTTTGAAGTAGGTTAGAGCCATTTCCCCAATCAAGTTTTTTTTAAAGGGTAAGTGGCATGTTGCTGGGGAGATTGTGGATGGGATATTTGGGAGAATGGAGTGCTTCAAAATTCTATTTATTGTATTTTAACCTAACACACACAATGCTATTTAATTTGGGGGAGGGGGGGGGTTGTATTTGCTTTGTTTTAAAATGACTGAAGTATGTGACTGGGAAGAAGGCGGGGTACAAATAAAGTAAATGAATATATAAATAAATAAATAAGAAAAATCTGGGTTTCTGGGACCAACAATTCTCTCACTCTAGAATCTAAATGGCATTTCCACTGATAGTACACTCTTTCCTGCATTCACAGAATAACTCCTAGAGTCTCAACCAACTCAACATAGTTTGCAGCAGCCACAAAAATGAAGTTTCTGGAGTAGAACAACTACTTTCCAGGTAAGCATCACACAATTAAACAGAAATAACACTCCAAACCAGGAACAGATTCGCCCCACCCCCAAATTTTGTTACATAGCATATAATGGCTATAATACCAACCACTTCAGCTTGATCCCAGCTAGATAATTTCTTTGGAGTGGTACCAGGAGTCTGGTCAGCAGTCTGATCCCAACGCCGTTTGCGTTTTGATGGTGGCTGGGATGAAGCACCATTGACGACTTTAAGTTCCCCAGCTTTAGCCTTTTCTGCAAGCTGCTGCCTAATTTCCCTCTGTTGGAGAAAAGAATTTGTTTTACTTAACTTAATAACTACACTTTCAATTAAAAATAAATTGCCTTTCTGAGGTAATGTTACTTTAATGGTCTACAAAGATGAACAAACCTCTTCCTTAGTTAGATGTTGTTCACGCATAACATCCATATATGTTCTGGCATTCATTTTAGGATCAGGTGTCTTCCCTCCTGCAGAAGAGAACAGGAACAGGACAGAAGCATAATAAGTACAGGAAATACAAAAACACCAGTTTTTATAACTGCCCTATTCTAATATTATATTATGTCAAAATCAATTAATTTTACTATTTTGATTGAATTTTTAAATAAAAGATTACATGTATCTTACGTTTATTCACTTTGCTGATCAATTTAACCTGTTTGAACACAAACATAACTACAACAGTTTAAAACAAATATTTTTAAAGGACATAAGAATGATAAAATGACAGCACAGTTAAAAGAGTCTTCAGAAGTGATGGGTTCCTGGGTTGCTAATCCGGAATACGTACACTTTCGTGCCTTTGTCTCCATCAGCAGTTCTGACTTCAAGCAGCAGAATAGAAGCCTAGAAAATTATCTCTTTACCATTAGTAACACTTTGGAAAGATTATAATCAACACATTACCTTGTTCAACCTGATAAAAGCCTACGTTATCTGACTATGAACTACTGTAAACCTAAATAATGACTCACATTGTTTTTATCATATAGACCAGCATATATATTTGATGGATCTGGACAGCAACTCCCAGATCCTTGTTTTGTGGAGGTACTTAAAGGGCTTCCCTGAAAGAGCACCCAATTTCACCCCCCACTGATTCTGAAGGCATAATTACAGTTGTGAGCTGATTGCAGTAAACTACAGTCATTATCATTAAGTATACTCACAGGTAAAAGGATTTTCAACATCATAAGATAAACTAATCTGTATCTTGAATTTATTCTAAGCTTTAAATATTTTACAGAAGCCCAACTATATGAAACACATTTATCAAGGAAGCACTGCTTTTAATGTGCAGGTCAGCTATACAGGTAGTATAGCATCAATATTGAGGATAAAATAAAACTCTTAATACATTTTCTATGCTGAAGATCATTGCCCAATTGGCAGTGTCATTCTGACACTAGCTTTGATAGGACTTTCCTTTGGGATACTTTTTCACCATTATCTACACAGGATGTGTTGAACTGCACCCTTAAGAATGCAGACAGGACTGGCATATAGCAGTACTGCTGTAGGAAAGAAATTAAGGACAGTTAGTATGGGCCTGTGAATTCTGACAATACATGTTTATATCAATGACAATTATGCAAGTAAAATCCATATCCCTATGAGTTCATGCAGGCTGAAATGCTACTTTATAAAAAACCTGCAACCAATTATAGTTTTAACCAACAGCCTTCCTAAGGTTACCAGTCAAGCTGTCTCACCTGAGGAAAACTTCCCCCAGGCCCTCTACTGCCCATTGCACTGACCTCAATGCTAAAAATCACCAGAACAGACCTGAACTATTAAAAAGTATCAAAGCCTCTTAATGCAAACGTTTGCTTCACTTAGCTAAAGGTCCTAAATAGGCAGAATTTGAGAATCAACTGCTCTGCTAGGCAGCATTTTAAATGCAGCAATTCCTTTTATGTTCTAATTTTGGACTTAAAGCTTCCAATAAGTTGGAAGGTTCCTGAGCACTACATATACAAGTTGCTCAAAGTATAGTATATATAAACCAAAGGAAAAAGAAAAGAGAAACCTTTAACCCTTTGTGTTTCTATGGGAATGGCTCATTATTTTCTTGTCCTTCTACCTGGAAAGAAAATCTGTATTACCAAGGATGAACAAAAAGGCAGACTGTGATTTTTAATCAACTCTTATTAAACTACATAAACTAAAAATGTCCTGAATTCAAAGCATGCCAACAGAAATCAAAGGGCTAAAGACAATTTAAGGGAACGAAACCAGTATGCTTCAGAGAAAAGGCGAAAATAAGTTACCATCTGCAAAAGGATCAAGACGCTCAGGGGAAATAATCATCATCCGTCTCCGATTTTTGTATTCATCTTCCCTATCAGCAATCTTTTGGGGACGATGTTCAGCAAATGGATCATACTAAAAACCAGAGACAAAAAATAAATTTCTCTCATTAGCAGATAGCAACATGAATATTTTTTCCCAATCAGCTCCAACATGCTGCAAGATGAAGTACCGTATTTTTCGCACCATAAGACGCACCTGCTGATAAGACGCACCTAGATTTTAGAGGAGGAAAATAGAAAAAAAATATTTTCGCTCCCCCTCTAAAATCTAGGTAAGTCTTATCAGCAGGTGCGTCTTATCAGAGCCCTTTCTTCCTCGAGGAAGGGGGAGAAGGAGCAAGAGGAGGAATGAAGGAGCATCGCGCCAGACCCCTCTGGGGTGATGGTCCTTCGTTCCTCCTCTTGCTGCCTCCCCCCACCCTTTCCTCCAGGGAAGAAAAAGACAGGGGGAAGGAAAAGCAGCAAGAGGAAGAATGGAGGAGCATCGCGCCAGAGCCCTCTGGGGCAATGCTCCTTCGTTCCTCCTCCCTTGCTGCCTCTCCCCCCTTTCCTCCAGGGAAGAAAGGGCAGGGAAGGAAAAGCCCCAAGAGGGAATGCAGGAGCATCGCGCCAGAGCCCTCTGGGGCGATGCTCCTCGTTCCTCCTCTTGCTGCCTCTTTCTCCCCCTTTCCGCCAGGGAAGAAAGGGCAGGGGGCGGAAAAGCCCCAAGAGGGGGAATGCAGGAGCATCGCGCCAGAGCCCTCTGGGGCGATGCTCCTTCGTTCCTCCTCTTGCTGCCTCTTTCCCCCCCACCCACCCACCCTTTCCTCCAGGGAAGAAAGGGCAGGGAAGGAAAAGCCCCAAGAGGGAATGCAGGAGCATCGCGCCAGAGCCCTCTGGGGCGATGCTCCTTCGTTCCTCCTCTTGCTGCCCTCTTCCCCCACCCTTTCCTCCAGGGAAGAAAGGGCAGGGGAAGGAAAAGCAGCAAGAGGAAGAATGTAGGAGCATCGCGCCAGAGCCCTCTGGGGCGATGCTCCTCGTTCCTCCTCTTGCTGCTTCTTCCCCCCAACCCTTTCCTCCAGGGAAGAAAGGGCAGGGGAAGGAAAAGCCCCAAGAGGGGGAATGCAGGAGCATCGCGCCAGAGCCCTCTGGGCGATGCTCCTCGTTCCTCCTCTTGCTGCCTCTTTCCCCCCTTTCCTCCAGGGAAGAAAGGGCAGGGGAAGGACGAGCCAAGCTGGAGGAGGACAGCAGGAGAATCGCGCCAGAGCGCTCTGGGGGCGATGCTCCTTCGTTCCTCCTCTTGCTGCCTCTTTTTCCCCCTTTCCTCCAGGGAAGAAAGGGCCGGGGACGGAAAAGCCCACGCGGGGGAATGCAGGAGCATCGTGCCCGAGCCCACTGGGGCGATGCTCCTTCGTTCCTCCTCTTGCTGCCTCTCCCCCCCCCCCCCACCCTTTCCTCCAGGGAAGAAAGGGCAGGGGAAGGCAAAGCCCCAAGCGGAGGAACGCAGGAGCATCGCGCCAGAGCCCTCTGGGGCGATGCTCCTTCGTTCCTCCTCTTGCTGCCTCTTTCCCCACCCCCCCACCCTTTCCACCAGGGAAGAAAGGGCAGGGGAAGGAAAATCAGCAAGAGGAAGAATGTAGGAGCATCGCGCCAGAGCCCTCTGGGGCGATGCTCCTTAGTTCCTCCTCTTGCTGCCTCCCCTTTCCTCCAGGGAAGAAAGGGCAGGGGAGGAAAAGCCCAAGAGGGGAATGCAGGAGCATCGCGCCAGAGCCCTCTGGGGCGATGCTCCTCGTTCCTCCTCTTGCTGCCTCTTTCCCCCCACCCTTTCCTCCAGGGAAGAAAGGCAGGGGAAGGAAAAGCAGCAAGAGGGGAGCGAACCAGCGTCCTCTGCCGCCGCAACGGACCAGAGAAGAGGAGAGGCAGCGACAGGGTGAATATATCGCCGTCCCCCCTCTGCTCCAGCGCCTCCCCCCTGCATCTTCGCTCCATAAGACGCAGCTGATTTTTTCATCCCACTTTGGGAGGGAAAAAACTGCGTCTTATGGTGTGAAAAATACGGTAAATGACTCAATCTATTGTGTACTTTGTGATGAGAGAATTAAATCTGGCAAAGAGATATGGCTATGGAAGTATTTTCAGGCTTTTTGTGCATTCCTGGGATATTTTGATCCAAGAAAAGCCACTTCCTGTTTCAACAAAGGCCTCTTCTCAGTCTCAGCTGGCACAGGGGAACTTAAAAATATGGTAGGTAATATCTATCTTTTTTTTCTTTTCTAAAATGTGTTTTACCCATATGGGGTAAACAGAACCCAGAAATCATTTTAGAGCAGTGTGTGTGTGTCAAAACCACAAAAGCAAGCCACATGTGGTTCATGGGCAGTACCCATCTTTGACTAACACAATTTCAAAACAATGGCAAGCCACAGATAACATTAAATAAAAGTGATATATAGGCAGTGTCCGAGTTACAAACATCCGACTTAGAAACTACTCCTAAATTAATAACAAGGTGAGACAACGGAAAGTAAGAGAAATCTACCCCATCGGAAGGGAAATTCATTCCTGAAAGTTATCATGGAGAAAAGGTGTCTCCACTGAAGCTTTCTCAACAATCATTGTTTCCACAACAAGCCAACGTTTTCAAAATCCAAGGGAGAGAAAGTGAAGTGAAATCTTCTGCACGGGGCAGAGACAGCAAAACAACCTTCACAGGGGTGTTGATACTTCCCTATGCTATTCAAAGCTAATATAGATATATAGATATACTGTATATTTGGCTGGAGGTGCATTTTTAAATAAACTTGTGTTTATTCAATTTAAGAATAAACCTATGTAACCTATCTTGTTCGTAACTTGGGGCCTTCCTGTACAAGGAACAAAACTGTCAATTTATTAATCTGAAGCTTTGCTGCGCTGCGTACCATATATCTAAGTAACTTACATTAAATACTACCCAGTATAATATTGAAACATTGCATATCTTGCAATCATTCCTTGGAGCCAAATGAATGATGTTCCAAAACATTAAGAAGAACGCACTGTCAAATCCATGTTTTTATCACAAATTGTACAATTCTTCTATACTTTTCTGCTAATCTGCTCCCATATAAAGCATGAAACCCTTACTGATAATATTGTCACAACACATTGGGATCATTGTGTTAACACTAATGAAAAAAATATGCTCTATCACCCCATCTCCCCCAAAAGTCTGATATAATCCCCTAAGAGAACTGATGCCATTTCCTTTTAAAAACAACTAATTTCCTAGCACCTACATAATATTCTACAAACTCCAAGAAAATCTGTATTAACCCACCCTATGGGACAGCTGCAGTGGGGGGAAATCTTAAGAAAATTCAGGTGAGCACACAGGCTATTCTAACACCATCCTCAAATCTTTTTCCACAAGCAGTTGACTCCTGATAAAAGTGCATTTCACTGCTGCATACCATACTATCATTGCCATACTACCCTGTTACAATTTGAGAAAGCCTTTGATGTTGAAGATAGTTCAATTACTAATGTTTTAAACCACATTAAACAATTGGTTTAAATTTAGGGATGGTGAATACCTCAAAATGAAACTGACTTATTAACACAAAATCTGTTAAAATCATGTAACACCAACTTGTCATTTTGATCACTTCCACAATTACCGTGTTTTTCGCTCCAACCTCAGACACACCAATTATACGCAGCTGCTTCGCTCCTCCTCTTGCTCCTTCTTTTTGCCTAACTACAGTTGATCGCGCCCCCCTGCCACTTCTTGAAGGATTTACTGCGTCTTATGGGAAAAAAATACAGTATACTTGCCTAACTACAGTTGACCCCACAATACTAGGGCCCCCACAATACTAGGGAAAAAAACACAAATAAAATGCTACAAATGAAAGGACCTATAAATGCCTAGATAAGTGTTAGACTCTATGAACCTTAGGTCCTCCAGCACAATACTATTGTCCACTTCTGGTGGATATTAACTACAGAGTAGCACTGTAGGACTGAGAGAAAATATTAATCAAATCCACAAAAGTTAAACCTACAAATGTAGAGGGCTCACTACATTCTATGTACCACGAAGAACTATGTTTCCAGCATAACTCTAGAATAATATATTGTACTCAACAACCCACTGAGAACTTCTAGAAGAATGATGGTACATTGTATAGTACTACAATGAGGAATTCACCTGTTCAGTTGACTGTGGTATGTCATTAAGCAATGCCACTGGTGCATGGTACCCAGGTTTCTTCTGGCCAAGCAAGCTTGTGGAGGAGTAGTCATCATCATCCTACAAGAACAGAAGGGGCAATGATAAATAATAATAGTAATAAATTTTTATTTGTATCACACTTTTCTCCCTAAAGAAGACCCAAAGCAGCTGACAACCATACGTATAACAAAACCTAAAAAACCAACCTTACAATAAGGCATCCATAAACTTTTGAAAAACATTTAACAAATACAGTTGTTGTGGGAAACTCATCAATACAGATGGTAAACTCAGCTCGATTCACATAAACAAAACTACTGTTGAATATGCTGAGATTTAAAACTTCTTTACAAACTATAAAGATGTGCAATGGCCTCAACCACATTTTGTGGTGGAATAAATACCCTTTTTCAATAATGTAATTTTATTATTAGTCAAACAATTTAAAAATTACCATTTTGATAACCTTTATTGAAACACAATACTTACATCTTCTAGTTCAGTTGCTGCAATTGAAGTTACGTATCCAGCAAACCTACTGTCACTTCCACCATAGATCTCTTGATCATAGTATCCAGTAGAATCAAGGCCCACTCCTTGAGCTTCATCAAGGGCAGCTTTCTTCCCTTGGATTTCTCGAATCTGTGCTTCAATATCTGTCACAGAGATACAATAATGTATTGTTATATTTGTTAACAAACTGCACCTTATAAATTATGACCAAATATAGTACACAAAGCTTTTTTGAAACATTTTCACCAAAGCCTATTTAAGTGGAAATCTAAAATTGTCTATGTACTGCACGGAGCAATGTTGGGAACTATTAATTCATACCATACATTACAGGTTGATTATCCCTTTCCTGGAAAATCTGAAATATTCCAAAGTCACCTATCTGGTGGCTGAATTAGTGAAATTCATGGGATCATCATAAAGTGATTTAAGGATAACTTGAAGACACATTAACACATAATTACACAAATCGCTACTGTAAATCATAATGGTTGTATGATATCTTAAAGAAGCCACATTTTTGGTACCGACTGGGGTTTTATTCCAGGACACAATCCATTCTTTGGGATTCCTAAATCTGTGGATGCTAAAGTCCCATTATACATAATAGTGTCGTAAATAGCTTTACCTAACTAAAATGACAAAATCAATGTTTACTTTTTGGATTAAAAAAATATTTCAAGTTGTGGATGATGGAATCCATAGACATGGAGGGAAAATGTAAGATGGTGTGATGTGTTACACTGTGGCGTATAGTGGGCTGGAATCTACCCTGCAATTCCCTTGCATCCCTGTGGTCTTCACTGGAGGCAATAAGAAGAATTCCCTTATATGCACATATGTAATGTGTGCATCTGCCTTTCATTTTCCTCCCTTTCCTAAGGTAACAAAGAAAAAAGACTCAGATGTGGATGTCTCAGAAATAGCACTACTTAAAACATGATCATCTAATTGGATTCTTTCACTGTCTCTTTTGCTGTTCCCCTGTACATAAATGATTCTTGAATGTCATATGAAAGAGGTTTTGAGAGCTCATTTCAGCATAACACCCCTGCTGAGCATTCCCACAATGAACAAAGAACATCTGGATATAATTAAATAATAGTTATAATTCTAATCTTCCAAAACAAACAAAGAAAACTACTTCTCAGTAGTCAATCTATGAAGAAGAAGAAAAACACGTAAGACTTATAAACTTGGCATTTGAAGTCTTGAATGTAGGGCACAGAAAAATATGACCCTCCACATTCTTTTGGGCTGATGGAAGCAAATGGTGAGGGAGCATGAGAGTTGCAGTTCACCATTTCAAGGGCCATATTTTCCCATCTCTAATGTAGAGATCTCTACTCCGCTCATGCTGGCTTTTAAAAATACATTATTGGATTTTATATTTACAGCTACATCTCAGTTAGAAAAGTGGATGCTTTTCCTCTACATTTGAATTAGAGGCAAACATATTAAAAGTGTATTGCAATAAAAGAAGAGCACTTCAGTGTGTTTCAGCCAACTTTTATTCAAAAGTAATAATGTGCACATGAAAAATTAGATCAGGTAAGTTTTGAATAAACATGCAAAATAGTTTTAATGTTCTAGAGATTATTTGAAGATTTCTGTCAAATGTAGCCAGAGCTAACTTTCTTTTACAGGCCTCCACATATTTTAGAGGTTAGAGAGGTCTCAGTGTCTAACCTCACTGTTCATTTTTCAGTTGTTAAGGAAAGTACAGTACATGCAGTAGACTCTGTTAACCAGCACCTATGGGGATTGGTAGATGCCAGATAAATGTAGTTTCTGGTTGCTTGACAGTTACTATTAAAAACAGGCATAACACTATAGCCCATACTATACATTAAATAAACTTTGTATTGACTTGATATTAATATTCAAACACAGTAATTAAAAGCAAGGTAAGACAAATACAGACAAACCTAATTTTACTAATTAACAGAAACAGCCTTTTAATTTATTTAAAGTATTATTTCTTTGATTTTTTGCCAGTTACTTGAGAGTTCCAATTGTTTGAGTTCTGGTTAACTGAGAGTCTAGTACAATACATCTCAGACAGGCAGATGCACAATAGTCTCTATTATTTTCTCTTTCTCCAGTGACTTACTGTACTCAACCTAACTGCATGAAGCTATTGAAAGCAAGTCAAGGACTGCTCAATTTCTATCAGACTTGAAGGATTTTTTATATTGCAACTACATGTAACATGCACATCAGTTTTGAAGAAGCATTTGACAACTTGCGAAAAAAAGTTGTCAAATGTAATGCACAGCTTCCTCTTTTCCTGTCAGCCATTCTGCTACCCGCCTTGGAACTGCTGACAGGAGAAGTGTCCTAGGAGAAGCATTGTTCCTCCATCAGGCCAAAGCTGGCGAAGTTGCCAGGATTGTCCTGATGGACAGGCAGCAGCTTCCTAACTAAGCAACATTCATGAGGCCTTCAAAACCGAGGGGAAAGTTTTGAAGGTCTCACGAATGAGTCGAGTTGGGAAGTCATGATCTTCTGTGAGACTGAGGCCAACGAGTTTGGTCTAAGCCTGATGGAGGGGTGCAGGCAGGTTCACATACACATCTTACTTTTGGCTATATAAATATGGTATTACCTATCGCTCACCATAGCAATACTGTTCAATAATGGTGAGACTATGTGCTCCTCTGAGGCACTAGGTTATGTTGATGGCAGCAGTACTGTCTGTACGGTCTTCCATTGTCAGACAGACCTTTCCTGAGAAGTCAAACTAAATGTGCAAAAAAGCTATTGAGCAGCCACAGTGTATGTGTGGCACTGTCAAAGGAAGTACTGAATACAATTGTTCAGCCACTTCTGTACACAGATAAAGAGTTTAATGCTAAACATGATTTGGCAGTGGAACCTCCTTCTATGGACATCTTCAAAAAGAGACAGGACAGCTACCTGCTGATAATGCTTTAGTTGAAGATCCTGCAATGAGCTGAACTTGATGGCCCATGAGGTCCCTTCGAACTCTGATTCGATGACTCTATGACAATTATGAATGGAGTATATAAATTCTTGAAGTGTAAATACGCATCACTGAATAGTAAAGTTAGAAATGTCCATGTCATTGTATTTCAAATGTATATGTACGATTGTGAAATGTGGACAGTGAAGAAAACTGATAGGAAGGATACACACGGTATTTGAAATGTAGTGCTGGAGAAGAGTTCTTGTGCACTGTGAACTACTATAAAGTAAAAAAAGGCCCCTATAGCAAATCAAGCCTGAATTCTTCCTAGAAACTAAAGGGACGAAATTATGACTATTATATTTTGGACAGTTCATGAGAACATGTGATGAATTAGAAAATATGTTTTAGACAGCACTAGGAAAAATGGAAGACCCCATTACAGGTTGACAAACTAACACAAGGAAGCCACAGCCCTGAATCTGAAAGACCTGAGAAGCCCTGTAGGCAATGGGGGGATATGAAGGTCTCTCATTCATAGGGCTGCCATAAAAATTGAGTTGATGGTAGTTAACACCAACTTTTTCATCTGAACTTTTATTATCTCATCTATCCAACCAAAATACTGGAATTAAAGAGTACTCAGAAGTGACAGTTAAAAAACAGATACTATGGTGTAGCGCAGTGATTTTCAACTAGTGTGCCGTGGGAAAATTTTTCAAACTTCATTCATATATAAACTATAAGGCGCATCTGTACCTTTAAGAAATTGAACCATCGCACTCTCGCGTCACCTAAGAAGTGACGTGAGAGTGCTATGGTCGTGCCATCTTGGATTCGCTCAGATGCAGCTAAGTAAACAAAGTTAGAGTTAGTGCTGCAGCTGCGTGTCAAGTGACAGTGGCAATTTGGGATCACAGCAAGACAAGCGACTGACAGAGAGTGTATTAATACATTTTAAAACATATTAACTATATGTATTACTGTGTTAGAGTGTCATTTTGTGTCATTTTGGTTGGTGGTGTGCCCCAGGATTTTGTATATGTAAAAAATGTGCCGCAGCTCAAAAAAGGTTGAAAATCACTGGTGTAGAGGTTTGGATACGCTCCTGGAAACCAGTGTTCGATTCCTTGCTCAGCAGTAGAATCCATTTGAGCAAGCAACACATTTGCAGCACCAGAAAATATTGTAATATATTTGTCTTAGGATCACCATACGTGAGAAACAACTTGATGGCAGACCACTACAAGAAGGAACTAAGAATCAATGGCTACTACTTCAACATTTGGCTCTCCACCAGTAAGCAGGTTTGAGCACCATGAAAATAGATTAGACTTGTTAGTTTCTTGCTTCCCCACCCATAAACAAAGACATTCATTGATTTGTATTGAAACTGGATCCATCATTTTGAAATGCCCTGTACATTTAGCCATATGAGACACAACCCATTAACAATGTGCAAAGATAAACTTTGTATTGTCGAAGGCTTTCATGGCCAGAATCACTGGGATGTTGTAGGTTTTTCGGGCTATATGGCCATGTTCTAGAAACGTTCTTTCCTGACGTTTCACCTGTATCTATGGCAGGCATCCTTAGAGGTTGTGAGACCTCACAACCTCTGAGGATGCCTGCCATAGATGCAGGCGAAACGTCAGGAAAGAATTATTCTGACGTTTGTTTCTAGAACATGGCCCGAAAAACCTACAACCCATTTCTAACTGTATCAAAGTCACTAACTCCAGGGACTGAAATCGGCAAAATCTACCAACCAGATATTAATAATGTCACTTCTTCCTTTACAAAATTGTCTTTTTTTTTGTTTCCTAAGAAAAAAAACACCCCTGGTTATCATATTATCATTAACTAGTACCATGCTCTCTCATCTTAACCCATACGTTCACCCAGCACTGTTGCCTCAAATTCATCACTTATTATCTCTTCCCAAATTTCTATGCTATAGGAGTGGGAGACACATACTCTCAGGTACCACAGGAGTACAACTTACATCTGCCCAAGACAGTATAGTTCATGATAAGGGATGATGGAAATTGCATTCCTACAGGATTCAAAAAACCACATCTTATCCAAAAGCAGTTTTCTAACCCAGTTTAGAATCTACAAAGATTTCTGAACAAAACAACTGGCTGAATTAGGACCACTGAATGCTGCAGAGAAATGCCTTTTTCACAATATTTACCTCTCTTTACCTCATAAGAGTCTCCCTCATCCTCAATTTTATAAACAGAAGAGAATGGAGGAAAAACATATTCCCTTCACCAGGTTTCCCAAACAAGACCATCATTCCTCCATCCTGTCCATGATTGTCACTCCTTCAGTTCTCACATGCTTGGCTATCATATGACATCTGGCTCCCTTTCTTCATTACTATCCTTTCCACTTAAAATGGTCTGCCACAACATCAGGTGCTGCTGCCTTCTTTACTTTCTTTCAGAGCATTCCTTGTAACCCATTACTTTCTGGAAGTTTTTGCTCCATCCCCTTAGAATAAATTATGTAATGCCACCAAGCCAAAGTACAGATAGATGTAATAATATGTGTCAATACCCAATCCTTTCTCTCTGATCTTTTTAGGCTGGTAAACAGATATCACGCCTGCCACATACACATATGTTGCTATAAATAAAATATTATTAGGAATACTTTGTTCTTAATGCATTTTTAAAAGATGCCAAATTGGAGGCAGCTAAGATTGCTTACTGGGGCTAAACACTCCTACAATATTATTGGACAATGCTGCTAACTTATTTCTTGGATCAAACCAAAGTTCTTGTACTGGCTTTCAAAGCTTTATAGCCAGAAAAACCTAGATACCCTCAGGATCAACTTCTCTGCATGCTGTAGTTGTCATTGGGGACACTAAAGGGGAGATTTAATAAGACCTAAATAAATGTTGTACGAGGGCGGGCTAATAAGTCCGTGACTTTTTGAATTTCCCACCTCTTAACTGAAAGGGCAACACTGCTCCTGTCAACAGGCACCTGTCAGTTGACTCATGTCAAAATTTGAACAAGCTGCATCATTTAGTTTGTGTTTGACAGCCATTGATAGCAGACTATAGAGTGTTTTGAGGAGAAAATAGAAAAAAGAGAATTTCGTGTGCTCATTAAGCACTTTTTTGCAGAAAAAAACCATCACTCAAACCAAGGCTAAGCTTGATAAATACTAGGGGTACTCTGCATCATCAATTTCAATGGTAAAAAAGTGGATTACTGAATTTCTCTGTGGCCATACAAGCACGGAAGATGCTAAACGTTCTGGACGCCCAGTTGAGGTCTCTACACCTGAAACAATTGAAAAAATTCACAATATGGTGTTGGACGATTGGAGATGGAAAGTGTGAGAGATTGTGGAAGCCATAGGCATCTCACATGGCTCAGTGATTTCAATTTTAAATGATCACTTGTGTATGAGAAAGCTTTCCGCAAGATGGGTGCCGTGTTTGCTCACAATCGACCACAAACGCAATCGTGTGACAACTTCACAGGAGTGTTTGGCGTTGTTCAATCGCAATATGGACGAGTTTTTGCACCGTTTTGTAACCGTGGACGAAATGTGGATCCACCACAACATACCAGAGACCAAACAGCAGTCAAAACAGAAGGCCAAGATGGGTTTGTCAGCCAATAAAGTCATGGCGACCATTTTTTGGGATGAACGCGGTACATACCACATTGACTACCTTCAAAAGGGTAAATCAATGGCGAATATTATGCCAACTTATTGGGTTGATTTAATGAGGATTTGGGGGGGAAAAACGACTGCATTTGGCCAAGAAAAAAGTTCTTTTGCGCCAGGACAATGCAAGGGTGCACACATGTGCAGTTGCCATGGCAACAATCCGTGAATTGGGATACGAATTGCTCCCTCATCCGCCCTATTCCCCAGATTTAGCCCTGAGTGACTATTTCTTGTTTCCAAACCTGAAGAAATGGCTCGGTGGACAGAGATTTGACTCCAACAATGAAATCATCTCACAAACAAATACCTATTTTGATGACCTCAACAAATCTTATTTTTTGGAAGGGATAAAAAAAATTGGAGAAACGTTGGACAAAGTGTATAGAGCTCAAAGGAGACTACGTTGAAAAAATATTTTTATCCAAAAACCTGTGTTTCATTCAAAAAGTCACAGACTTATTGACCCGCCCTCATATCTGAGGAAACCTTCCCTGCCCTTATTATTCCTCTACTCTACAATTGTCACAGCAAAGACTGCAGGTTCATTGTTTGTTCTCCCAAATCTAAAAGCACCCATGCAGGTACAAAATGTGGCAAATTTGCTTATAACACTCCCTGGGGGTTGTGGAGGCATGTTCTGAACATTTTTTCCGCTTTAGAATTATTGTAACAATATGGAGACTGCAAAAGTGAAACCACAGGGAATCCATGTGCAGCCACTTTATCCACTCTGGCTCAAAAACAAACTCAATTCTCTAGTACAGGGCTTCTTAAATATTTGTTTTCCACTTGCAACCCCTTTTGCCCAAGAATAAATATACTGTTGTTATATAGTAATGTAAATGTATAAACACACAGCGAAATATACATGCTTGAGGAGCACAATCACATGGTAGAGTGGGAGCCAGCTTGGGGCTCTCTCGTGAGAAAAGCAGCACTTACGATAAATACCCAAGACATCTATCTGTATGTTCCTTAATTTGGTTGCTATCTTACATATATTTACTTTCAGTATAACTGGAATAAAGGGTCATTCTTTTCAGCAAATATGTTTGGGGTGGAATATAAACCTACAAACCCATCTTCTCAGTCAGAAGGCCTCTGATTCAAGCACTAGCTCGCAAATGGAGGTGTAGATAGTTATAAAACTGCACAATTATAATTTTATTTGTTACCCACCTCTCCTCAAGGTACAAGGCCGGGTATAACATAGTTAAAATAGTCCTTTGGGGTAAGAAAAAGATCTATAGACTTTGTTGCCAAGACAGAAGCAGAGTTTAACGTCAAAAAAGGGAGCATACAAATACTCCACTGTTATTTTTTAAACTGCATTTGGGGAAAGAAAGACAATAATTTCTTGCATAGCATATAATATTTTACCTGCATGAAAGGTAGAATCCAAAGCTTTCTTTATTTTAAAAGAATATTCAATCTTCAATATCTGTGTACTATAGTGCTCATACAAACTCATACTAATCAGTAAGCTACAGTGAAAATAATTGCTAGTTTTCACTGTAATTCTCGAATTACATTTGTTTAATGCCCATCAACAGATGAATCCTCAATGTGTTCTGAGTTCAAAACATACTGCTCAAAACAGTGTCTAAACTGAAAAACAAACCCAAACCTACTCATATTTTGAAAACACATATTGAAACGGGCAGGTAGTTCTTGACAGACAGTAATTACAATATGAATGCAAACTATTACATGAAGTTGGAGGGAGTAGTTATTTCCCCATTTATATCAAAATCTCTGAGGATCCCTGCCATAGAGGCGGGCAAAATGCCAGGAAAGAATGCTACTGGAACATTACCATACAGCCTGAAAAGATCACAGCAACCCAATGGAGTAGTAATTTCCCCATCTATATTAATGGATTAGTCATTTCCTCATTTATATCAATGGGAAAAAATGGGCCAAAATCGGAGTTGACCCAATGATTTGATGGAGCTTACATAAAGGCCCCTTCTACACTGCTATATAAAATCCAAATTATCTGCTTTGAACTGGATTATGTGGCAGTACAGACTCATAAAATCCAGATTATCAAAGCAGATAATATGGCCCCTTCCAAACAGCTGTATGTAATCTACATTGAAATGGGTTATAAAGCAGCATGGACTCAGATAATCCATTCTAGATTATCTGATTTGATATTGAATTATTTGGCTGTGTGGAAGGGCCCTAAGTGTTGGTTTATTAAGTTTCTTCTGAATTCAGATGGCCGCTTCAGGAGCAGTGACTCACTTTCCAGTTGGGACTAATAACTGAATTTAGGTCATGGATTCCATAAGCAAATCCTCCTTAAAGCTTGCAGAGAGGCAGCAGAGGGCTCTTCACAGTCATATAACCGAGAATATCAAAACAAATCACCTACAATATCTGCTTTGAACTGTGTTATCCGAGTCCACACTTCCATATAATCCAGTTCAATGTGAAAACCTGGCTGTTCCAGCGTGCTTTTGAAGAATGAACAACAAATCCCCATACCATGACCATCCCAGTAGATATTTGTCCTTTTGATGCACTTTATCTCTACCCCTAGTAAGAATTAAACCCCATAGTTGTCCCATCTGAATCTCCCACCAGATACACTACTCCAGTCATTGTGCCTCGGCACACTAGTGTGCCGTGAGCGATCAGCTGGTGTGCCGCAAGAAAACCTCTTCCCCCCGCCTTTCTTCCCCCTCCGAGGTTTTCCCGCGGCACACCAGCCGATTGCAGGACAGCGGATGGGGAACACAACCCTCTCTAGGACCTAGAGAGGCAGGGGAGAGGCAGGGGAGGCTCAGGAGGGGAGGGGCCGCGCGACGCTCTCCTCCTCCTCCAGAAGTGAGCCCACAGGAGAGGAGGAGGAGGAGGCGGGGAACCTGGCACGAACCAGGAAAACGGCTCCCGCAGGGGGCCCAGGACCTGCCGGGGTGCCGTGTGTGTCCGGCTCGGGTCGCGTCTTCCGCGGAACCTGGCGGAAGAGGCGAGCCGCCCAAACCCGACTCCCAGGCAGGGCCTGTCCCCCAGGCTCTCCCTCTGCTTGTGAGGGAGAACTGGGGAAACGGAGCCAATCTCGGGGCTTGCCTTCTCCCAAACCGCTGTTTGGGAGAAGGCAGGGCCCGAGAGGCGCCTGCTCCATTTGCCCGAGCCTCCCTCCGCATACGAGAGAGGCTCGGGCAAACGGAGCCAATTTCGGGGCTTGCCTCCTCCCAAACCGCTGTTTGGGAGAAGGCAAGGCCCCAGAGGTGGCTTCTCTGTTTGCCTGAGCCGCCCTCCGCATGCGAGAACGGCTCAGGCAAACGGAGCAGGCGCCCCTGGGGCCTTGCTTTCTCCCAAACAGCTGTTTGGGATAAGGCAAGGCCCCAGAAGTGGCTTCTCCGTTTGCCCGAGCCACCCTCCGCATGTGAGAACGGCTCGGGCAAACAGAGCAGGCGCCTCTGCGGCCTTGCCTTCTCCCAAACAGCAGTTTGGGAGAAGGCAAGGCCCCAGAGGCGCCTGTTCCGTTTGCCCCCCCGCCCCTCCCTCCACCCCCTCCTCTTCGCTGCGGTTCCCTCCGGCTCCCTGTCAATTTCCCCCAAACTCCATCTGTGTTCACTTTTGGGCATATTGAGTATTCATGCCAAGTTTGGTCCTGATCCAACATTGTTTGAGTCCAGAGTGCTTTCTGGATGTAGGTGAACTACAACTCCAAAACTCAAGGTCAACTATATGTATTACTGTGTTAGAGTGTCATTTTGTTTCATTTTGGTTGGTGGTGTGCCTTGGGATTTTTTAAATGTCAAAAGTGTGCCTCGGCTCAAAAAAGGTTGAGAAACACTGCACTACTCTATTTATCGATCTCACCCAGGGTTCTATAATTCTATCCCTTGCATTTGGCCCAGCCCACTGTTTAACTTCTTAAATTTTATTTCATATCCTGTGTTTATCCTACTGTATTATTTTGTTTTGCATTTTATTTGATGTTATTAATTTTGCTGTATATATTTTACTTTGCTTTATTGCAGGGGTGGGCAATTACCGGCCCTCCAGGTGTTTTGGACTTCAACTCCCAGAAATCCTAGCCAGTTTACCAGCTGTTAGGATTTCTGGGAGTTGAAGTCCAAAACACCTGGAGGGCCGGTAATTGCCCACCCCTGCTTTATTGTAATTGTCGGGCTTGGCCTCATGTTAGCCACCCCTTGGGGAGATGGTGGCGGGGTATAAATAAAGTTTATTTTTATTATTATTCATTGTGGATATTATGCAGGTGTGTGGAAGGGGCCTCAGAACACTGTGGGCCCTTCTACAGTATAGAATGAAAGCTGTTTGACATTATTCTAACTGCCGCCGCTTGATGCGGCGGCAGTTAGAAACCTGGGGGTTGTGGTTTGGTGAGGCACACACACTCTTTGCCAGGATTTGTAAAATTACAACTCCTGGGATCCCATTGCATTGAGACATGGCAAGCTTCTTCCACACAGACGACGAAAACCCCAAATTATCTGCTTTCAACTGGAATTTGAGGCAATATGGACTCAGGGCCCTTCCACACACTTTGAACTGGGTTATCTGAGTCCACATTGCCATATAATCCAGTTCAATGTGGATTATATGCAGCTGTGTGGAAGGGGCTATAGATATCTCAGGGCCCTTCCACACAGCCATATAACCCAGAATTATTTATTTATTTCACGATATTTTTATGCCGCCCCTTCTCAACCCCAAAAGAGACTCAGAGCGGCTTACAGCAAACTGCAAATACAAGAAACTACATTACTGCCATATCACAATATCAGTACTACACATCACTTTGCACTATAACATTACATCACAATATCATTAGCAGTATTATAGTGTATTAATGTATATACAATATATGATACCATACTCATATTATACTATATTATATCGCAATATCACTAGCAACATTGCATGTAAAACAAATATACAATTATATTATCACAATATCCTTAGTAGTATTTTATTGTATCAATGTATATACAACATATGATACCATACTCATATTATACTATATTATATCGCAGTATCATTAGTAGTATTATATTGTATCAATGTATATACAATATATGATACCATACTCATATTATACTATATTATATCGCAGTATCATTAGTAGTATTATATTGTATCAATGGATATACCAGGGCTGTCCAACTGCCGGCCATGCAGGTGTTTTGGACTTCAAATCCCAGAAATCCTAACAGCTGGTAAACTGGCTAGGATTTCTGGGAGGTGAAGTCCAAAACACCTGCATGGCCGGCAGTTGGACAGCCCTGGTATATACAATATATGATACCATACTCATATTATACTATATCGCAATATCATTAGTAGTATTATACTGTATCAATGTATATACAATATATGATACCATACTCACAGAGAGCATTTTCAGTAGCGGCACCTGTTCTGTGGAATCAGTTGCCGCCTGAGACACGAGCCTTGCAGGACCTCATGGCATTTCGCAGGTCCTGCAAGACCTGGCTCTTTAGGCAGGCGTTTGGAGTTTGATAGCGCTTGATCGCCGCCTACGATCTTGCCACTCCACCACTATCCTCTATGAACCAGCTCTGGCCATGAATTTTATGACTCTTTTAATGGAATTTTACGTGTTTTTATTATGCTTTATATGCTGTTTTCATGTGTCTACATGCTATTTTATATGTGAACCGCCCTGAGCCTCGAGAAGGGCGGGTTATTAAATCGAAATGATAAATAAATAAATAGCAACATTGCATGTAAAACAAATATAGTTATATTATCACAATATCATTAGTATTATACTAGCTGTACCCGGCACGCGTTGCTGTGCCCTATTTAGGAGATGCGAAAAAGTCTGAGTATGTAAGGGTTGGAAATGATGTGTTGTGTGGGTAGGAATTTGCTGGAGAATTGCTCCCTCAGAGTTTGGTTTTGGCAGTTTAACCCTCAAACACCAACTGAAATCTCTCAGCATTCTATCCTAGCCTTGGATGGCTCTTGCCAGCGTTGCTATGGTTACAGCAGTTATGCAAATCCGCCCTTATTGGCAGCCAATCATGTTGTTCAGAATGTAGAGGCTGGGTGAGTCTTTGGCTGCCCCGGAGGATGCTGGGAAATGTAGTTTTTTTTTACTTGTTGTTTTGGGGGCCTTTTAGGTTTTGGGGGAAAGTTTCTTTGCTTCAAACGTACCTTGCTTGAGGCCTATTTCTGTTGGCAAGTATTGTGTTTCTGCGTTGTATAGTTTCTTTGTTTGAGGTATACATCACATGACGTGAACCCATTTATACAGGGGCGGTCTCACCTCTCCTGGGGGTAGGTGAGCCTCATTTCTGCGCCCCCATGGCTGCTGGGCGCGGCAGCCCTCGCGGCAGCGTCACCGCGCACGCGTGCATGACGCACGCCTGCGCAGTGCCGTCACACGCAGCTGCGCGGCGGCGTCACGCACACCTGCGCATGCGTGGTGACGTCACGCACACCTGCGCAAGTGCGTCACGCACATCTGCGCATGCGCAGTGACGTCCGGCGCAGCTACTTCGCCGCCTGCGCCGCCGGCTGCATCACCGGCGGCGCTGCCGGCGGGGAGCACTGGCTCCTGGCAGGAGCGCGGCGGAGGGCGGCCAGCGTGGCGGCGCCCCTCACACAGCGACGCCCCTCCCAGGACCCGTCGCCCTACGCGGCCGCTTACATGGCGGACTGCCAAAGGCCGGCACTGCATTTATATAATAGATTGTATCAATGTATATACAGTATATGGTACCACACTCATATTATATCATAATTACAGTATAGTACACTACATTATATTTCAATATCTGCTTTGAACTGGGTTATCGGAGTCCACACTCTGATAAAATGTGGGGTTTTCTGACTGGATATTATGGGATGCGCGGAAGGGCCTCCCGTTGTAAGTGGAGCCTTCCTCCTCCTCCTCCTCCCTGCGTTTTCACAGGCCTATTTTTTTCAATTAATGGACGACCCCCCGAGGAGGCACAAAGGCTGCCTCCCGGGAGGAAAAGGCAGAGAAGGGAGTTCCCCCTCCTCTCATGTGTTGACAATGTGGCGTGCGCGAGGGATTGGAAGAGGCCACGGCGGCCTCCTCGAGGCCTAGCTGGAAGCTCACGCGGGCCTCGGTTCCCTCGACCCCGCTCCTGTGTGCTGCCTTCCCGGCCACACAAAATGGTTGGAGCAAAGGAGGGGGAAAGAGCGGCGAGGCCTTGAAGGCGCCTCAAGCAGCGACGACGCCATTACGCGCAGGCCTGCCCCGCTCAGGCGCCTTTCCCTTCAGCCTCCCGGAGGAGCCGAGGAGCGCCGCCCTTCCGCCCTTCCGCCCTTCCTTCCTTCCTTCCCGAGGGAAGAAACAGCGCCTTCAAGGCTCCGAGGCCTAAGCGGCCGAGGGACGGAAACCCGCCTCTTTTTCCTCCTCTTTCTTACCTTCGTGCGTCTTGGCGATCTTCGCCATTTTGTGGAGCTCGAAGAAGCGCAGCCAGCGAGATGGAGGGGGGGAGGGAGGGGGGAGCAGGCGCGCGCTTGGTTCTCTCGACGTCCACTTCCGCTTTCGGAGGCGGAAGGAGGGAGTTGGGAGGGGGGAGGTAGGAGGAGCGGCGGCGCGAGAGCCTCTTTGCGCATGCGCACTGGGACGGCAAGTGGAAGGCCAATAGGGAAACCAACAGGGAGGCTGCAGCTTCAGCTTTTGACACAGCAGGGCCTTCTTTCTGAGTCGATAACAAGGCCCCATGTTTTGTGGGATCGCGTTCCTAGGCATAAGGTGCCTTTATACTGGAGAATTAATGCAGCTTGACACTACTTTAAGCAACTCTCAAAGGAGAGGCCTCAGCACTCTTTGGCAGAGAAGGCTAAAGGCCTTGTAAAACTGCAGCTCCTATAATATTCCCTACCACTAGGCCCCTTCCACCAACCCTATTTACCATCTTCTTCAGCATGATGCTCCAAAGGGCTACGGCAGACCTCGAAGGAGAAGACGGCATATGTATACGCTATCGTATTGTTCAACTTAAGCCATCTGAGGGCTCGCACTAAGACTCTAAACCAGTGTTTCTCAACCTGGGGTCGGGACCCCTGGGGGTCACGAGGGGTGTCAGAGGGTCGCCAAAGACCATGAGAAACCATTGTATTTTCTGTTAGTCATGGGGGGTTCTTTGTGGGAAGTTTGGCCATTCTATCATTGGTGGAGTTCAAGAGGCTCTTTGATTGTAACTGAACTATAAATCTCAGCAACTACAACTTCCAAATGTCAAGGTCTATTTCCCCCCAAACTCCACTAGTATTCACATTTGGGCATATTGAGTAGTCATGCCAAGTTTAGTCTAGATCCATCATTGAGTCCACAGTGCTCTTTGGATGTAGGTGAACTACAACTCCAAAATTCAAGGTCAGTGCTCACCAAACCCTTCCAGTATTTTCTGTTGGTCATGGGAGTTCTATGTGCCAAGTTTGATTCAATTCCACCATTGGTGGAGTTCAGAATAATCTTTAATAGGTGAACTATAAATCCCAGCAACTACGACTCCCAAATGACAAAATCAACCCCCACCCCCAACTCTACCAGCATTCAAATTTGGGCATATTGGGTATTTGTGCCCAATTTTGTCCAGTGAATGAAAATACATCCAGCATATCGTATATTTACATTACAGTTCATAACTGTAGTAAAATTACAGTTATGAAGTAGCAACAAAAACAATTTTATTGTTGGGGGTCACAACAACATGAAAAACCGGATTAAGGGGTCGTGGCATTAGGAAGGTTGAGAACCACTGCTCTAAACTATCTAGTCTGTGAGCTGCTTTTTGCTGACGATGCTGCCCTTGTCGCCCATTCAGAAGCAGCCCTGCAGCGCCTAACATCCTGCTTTGCAACAGCTGCAGAGCTGTTTGGGCTGGAAGTCCGCCTGAAGAAAACACAAGTCCTCTACCAGCCCGCACCACAGGAAGAACACCATCATCCACACGTCAGCATAGGCTGACGTGTGGTTAAGTCCATCCAGCGGGTTCACCTACTTAGGAAGCATCATCTCTTCAGATGCCAAGATTGATAAAGAGATAGATCACAGATTAGCAAAGGCATATAGTGCATTTGGAAGGCTTCACAAAAGAGTCTGGAGCAACAAGCACCTGAGGCAAAGCACCAAAATCAGTGTGTACAGAGCTATCGTACTGTCTATTCTCCTATATGGGTCTGAAACATGGGTCGCCTATCGCCAACACCTATGACTCTTCGAACGCTTTCATCAGCGCTGTCTTCGCTCAATCCTAAATATACACTGGGCCGACTATGTGACGAATGTTGCTGTCCTTGAACAAGCAGGGATCACCAGCATTGAGGCCATGCTATTAAGAACTCAGCTGCGCTGGGCAGGACACGTCTCTAGGATGGAGGACCACCGCCTCCCAAAGATACTACTCTATGGTGAATTCACCACGGGTCAACGCAAGAGAGGCGCCCCCAAAAAGAGATATAAGGACTCCCTGAAACAACATCTCAGGCTCGGCCAGATTGATCACCAAAAATGGTTCATCCTGGCCTCACATCGGGAGGCACGGAGATGCACTATCCACAATGCTGCGGCCTCTTTCGAGAAGACATGCCGAATGGGTCTCGAAGAGAAACAATGCAGAAAGAACCGCGACTTGAAAACAACATCACCCAAGGAGACTTTCTGCTGTGCTTTCTGCAACCAGACTTGCCTATCTCAGATGGCAATTTCTGCAAAGATTGTTTTCCCCCCATATCTGTATCTATCTATACACATAACAAAGTGAAAATATGTATATGTGGCAGAGGTGTCCACTTACACAGATAGCTTCCTACCTCCACAAACAGGATATAGTTCCAAGTGCTGAGAAGCCTCCAAAGGCACTCCTTCAACTGACAAAGAGTTGTGTTTCTGCCAAACAGTTCTACTTTGGTTTCATCTGACCATATCAAAGCAACAAGGAGAGTCTTAGAGTCTGAATATATATATATATATATATATATATATATATATATATATATATATATTGGATATATACTTTCAAACTTGAAATTATTATAATTCAATATAAAGTCAACGCAACATTAAGCGCTACGATACAGTGCAATGGTACGGTAAATACATATGCGAATGCAACAAAGTAAAACCATGCAGTAAATCACGCCTTAACATTCAGATAAATTGAAGGAAAATAATGTCTCAAATAGAGAGTCCCAGTTGGAGCAATAACGCAAATAATATGATAAATTTCAATAACTTTCAGCAGAACAGCAATATAATGTCAGTGCAGATATTATTTCTTTATATACAAATATCCCAATGCCAGAGGCACGGTTTGTGATTCACCGACTATTGGATACTAGATCCAATAATGTTCCTCCAACGTCCTTATTGTAACTTATAGATATATTGTTTGATTGTAATTATTTTGTCTTTGAAGACCAATTTTTCGTCCAAGTGGGCAGAGTAGCCATCGGACTTTCTCATGCTCCTGTTACAGCTATTTTATTTATGAATTCTCTAGAACATGATTATATTTTTAATGCGAATAATCCGGTTTTAAAGCATATAAAACAGATTTTTCGATATATACAGTAGATGATTGCTTTCTTTTGATTGATGACATAGCAGCGGTGGAACCCATCCAAGAGTATTTTAACTCCTGGCACTCAGATATTAAATTTACGTTCAATTACAGTGATTCTTCTATTGATTTTTTTGACGTTACCGTCTATAAAACGGAGAACATGTTACAAGTGAGGAACTATATAAAGCCAACAACCAAGAATGCAATACTACACTACAGATCGTTCCACACCCATGCCCTGCGCAATAACCTCCCGTTTTCGCAACTATTACGCTTAAAGCACAACTCATCAACAGAGGGAGAATTCCTTAAGGCAGCGGAGAGATTAACCACGAATTTGGAAGACAGAGGTTATCCAAAAGAAGTTCTTCAAAGTGCTCTATGCAGAGTAACAAGAATCCCCCGCATCTCATTGTTTGTCAACAAGGCCAAACCAGTGGAAGATAGGAAAGTCTGGCCATTAACATTTACCCCGCATGCACGAAGGATCTCCTCAGTGATTAATAGATTCTGGCCCCTGGTGCAGACCATTCCAGGACTGGGAAAAAAACACCACTTATTGCCTACAAGCGTACAGCAAATATTAAAAATTTAATTATACACTCTGATCATACAGTAAAAAAGGAAAAAGAAACGATCCGAGGACACACCCGCAAATGCGGTAGTTGTTCTAGCTGCAATTTAATTAATACTGCGGAATATATTATTAGCCCTTATAATCACCGTAGGTTTAAAATCAAAACATGGTCCACCTGTGGGTCCAGAAATATCGTTTATTGTCTAATTTTCATATGTGGGGAACTCTACGTGGGGGAATCTGGGCGTGAGCTCCGAAAAAGAGTACAGGAACATAGATCTAGATTTAAAATTAAATATGACAACACCAGACTGTACTCCCACTTTGTGAACAAACAACATCATCATGAAGCATTCTCCGTAATGGTACTTGATAGGATTGAACCAAAACCATTTATGGATATTAAACGCAGATTATTACAATTAGAATGTGATTGGATAATCCGCCTCAGATGCGAGTCGCCAAAAGGCCTCAATGACAAATTATCCGTAAGCGAACTCCTGGTTTAGAACCCAGCGGAGAGTATTTTGTTTGATTGTTACAGCTTAAAAGCTCCTTTCTGTTTCTCATTTACTGTCCGAAATTTGACCAGAGGCGGCTTGCGGCCTCTATGTGATTTACCTATAATGTGTTAAGGTATGTGTAAATGTAAATATATTACTCTCCTCTTGCAGGGTTGCTTTGTGGAGAAATCAGCATGATATTCATGTATGTTATTATGTCTATTGTTTAGATCATCTTGCTACGTTTTTATGGAATGCCGAAGACAGTCCCCGGTCTTGGAAAAAGCTCCCAAAGAGTGAAACGGTTTGGCGCAAGTATTTACAGGATCGTCGACCGCATTGAGCATTAACCGCTAATTATTGGGACATTATATTGCTGTTCTGCTGAAAGTTATTGAAATTTATCATATTATTTGCGTTATTGCTCCAACTGGGACTCTCAATTTGAGACATTATTTTCCTTCAATTTGTCTGAATGTTAAGGTGTGATTTACTGCATGGTTTTACTTTGTTGCATTTGCATATGTATTTACCGTACCATTGCACTGTATCGTAGCACTTAATGTTGCGTTGACTTTATATTGAATTATAATAATTTCAAGTTTGAAAGTATACATCAAAAAAACAGTATATATATATATATATATATATTCAGACTCTAAGACTCTCCTCATTGCTTTGATTGTTTCAAGCAACCCCATGCCACACTTTTATTATTCATCTGACCATATGACATTCTCCCAATACTCTTCTGGATCATCGAAATGCTCTTTGGCAAACTTCATTTGGCCCTGGACATGTACTGGCTTAAGCAGGGGGACAGGATCTGAGTCCCCGGCAGTGTAGTGTGTTACCTTTGTTACGTTGGTCCCAGCTCTCTGCAGGTCCTTCACTAGGTTTCCCCATGTGGTTCTGGGATTTTGACCCCATGGGGTGAGATCTTGCATGGAGCCCCTGATCAAGGGAGATTATCAGTGATCTTGTATCTCTTCAATTTTCTAATTATTGCTCGCACAGTTGATTTCTTCACACCAAGCTGCTTGCCTAATGCAGATTCAGACTTTCCACTCCGGTGCAGGGCGACAATTTTGTTTCTGGTGTCCTTCGACAGCTCTTTGGCCTTCACTATAGTGGAGTTTGGAGTGTGACTGCTTGAAGTTGTGGACAGGTGTCTTTTCTACTGATAAGAAGTTCAAATAGGTGCCATTACTACAGGCAATGAGTAGAGGACAAAGGAGCCTCTTCAAGAAGTTACGGGTCTGTGAGACCCAAAAATCTTGCTTGTTTGTAGGTGACCAAATACTTATTTTTCACCATAATTTGCAAATAAATTTGATAAAAATCAGTGTGATTTTCTAGATGTGTTTTCTCATGTTGTCTCTCATAGTTGAGGTCTACCTATTATGTTAATTACAGGCCTCTCATATCTTTTTAAGTGGGAGAACTTGTACAATTGGTATCTGACTAAATACTTCCCCCCTCCCACACTGTGTGTGTATGTGTGTGTATATATGTGTGTGTGTGTGTGTGTATACACACACTCACAAACACAAACACACTTTAGCTTTCGATAGCATAGGGGTTTACATCCCCATGGTCTTTGTTTTGTGTCACGTCACTGTTCTGAAGATTTCCCCTCACTTTCTGTCCCTGTGATAATTGGATTTTGAGAAATTTGACTTGTTGTGGAAATAAAGATTGCTGATAACGCTTCATCGGAGACACCTTTTTCCCATGATGACTCTTTCAGAAGTGAATTTCCCTTCCAAGGGGAAGATTTATCTCACTGCTTGTTGGCTCACCCCTGTTCTTAAGTAGGAGTCATTTGTAAGTTGAATGTTTGCAACTCGAGAACTGCCTGTAGTTAAATCTAATAAAAACATTTTAACCCTGTTCAAAATACCTATTAAATGCCACAGAACATCCCCCCTAGCTCAATCTTAAAAACTTTCATTTTTAAAATCTTATAATTATGCAGTGGGAAAACAGTCCATCTGCTTCCTCAGACTCTGTGTATGTGACTTGCCATAAGAAATGCAAAGGTGGTGGGTATGGTGATGATAAGTGGCAAGTTATGTACGTATTTGCAGTAGATGGTCATTGAGCAGGCACAGGCAAACTTTGGCTCTCCAGGTGTTTTGGACTTCAAAACTCACAATTCTTAATTGCCTACCAGCTGTCCAAAACACCTGGAGGGCCGAAGTTTGTCCATGCCATTGAGAGGCAGATAGAGGAGGGAGGTGTTGCATAAAGACAAGAGGTGTGGGTAACCCTAGGAAGGAGGAAGAAGTTACTGGGATGCACTGTGATGCTGGCTCTGTTTAACCCACTGTCAGGGGATTGGAGTTTAGTAATGTATTTGGTTAAGACTAATAGGGCTCATGACAACCTGGGGCATTTTTGAGATGGGAAAGTGCCACAAAGACAGCAGTTTTAACTGTTTTTGTTTTTTTGCTTGGGGGGGGGGTACAATTTGAAGGGTGCTTCGGTAATATCTGGGTTGCTCTAGTATTCTATCATTTTTGTATGTGTTTTTTTTCTGACCACCCAGGGCATATTTTCTTCATAGAAATATGAAGAAGCCAGTTTCAAATAAAAGCCTAGTTTATTTCTGTTTTTTTAAAAATGCATTTTAATGACATTACCACAACTTGTTGATTGTGGACTGATATGGAACTTATACTGCAGTAAAATTAGAGGGAAAGGCCTGGTGAGTTATGACAACCATAATAACAAAAGTTCCAGATTAAGCACTCATCAGTGAAGCTAAGACATAAGATAGAGGCATTTATTTAATCTTGGCCAAGATGACGCTTACAAACTCCAGCTCCAAAAATTACAAATATAAGAGAGCATGTTCTCTGCACCAGTGTTTCCCAACCAGTCTGCCGTGAGTGATCAGCAGGTGTGCCATGGGAAATTGGCACTCTTCCCCCTCCTAGCAGATCTTTCTTCTTCGTGTGGTCTGTGAAATGCACACAAATGGGTTTACACCCGCGCATGCGTCAGAATCTCGGACATACTAGCTTTAAATAAAGATTTACATAAGCCCCTCCCACTCCCCGCCCCCATCCCCCGATTGAGCTACCTATTCAGTTCCTTTTCCGCCTTGCCAGCGAAAGCATCTCTGACTGCTAGCTCTTCATTTCTAAGACCACGGATTGCCTCGACTATCAGATAAGATGTCTTCCCTCTCTTTTAAAAAGTGCTCTGATTGTGGGGCAACTTTGCAAAATGTCTCCTCTGTTTAGGAGAATCCCATATCCCTCAGACTTGCAAGATTTGCAGGTCCTTTTCTGCTAGAGCTCTAAAGAGCAGGGATTCCAGGCTTAAAGCTGCTCTTTTCGAGCAGTCTTTAACCTCTACAGGGACCGGGCTCTCTCATTCTCTGAGCCAGCCCTCCCTTCCATCTATCCCTCAAAATCCCACTCCTCTAAGCAGGGCCGTAGCCAGGATTTTGATTCGGGGCTGAGTTTGGTTTTGGGGGGCTGAGACTGGGTGGAAGAGGGTCTACCCTAGCAAACCTTTTGTATTGTTATCCCAATAACCTCATTAATGTGGGATATAATGAGCATGGTGATCAGATCATGATATGAATAAACATAACAGTTTAAATAATGTACCAGTAAGGCCTTTTCGCGGACCACCCTGAGAATTTCGGGGGGGGGCTGAAGCCCCCTTAGCCCCCCCCCTGGCTACATGCCTGCCTCTAAGTGCCTCGACGGATAGTGCCATTCGCGAGTTGGCCTCTGACTCTGCCATTGAGCCACCGCGAAAGAAAAAGCAAAAAACCTCTAAACACTCTCTTCGGTCCAAAGACAAACCGAAAGAGGTTATGGCACAAAATCAACCAAGGCTCCTGGCCAGCCCTGTGCCTCCCAGTCCTTGTATGCCTTTGTTAGCAGCAGAAACGCTGCAACTTTTTGAACCTGATGATGATCTCTCAGGAGAGGAAGATCCCCCCACCTCCTTCCCATTCACCTCCTCTCCTCCGCAGCCGAAGGAGATCCTCCCTGCACTTCTCCTCCTTCTCCGCCGCTCGCTCAGGTTCCCCCCACCCCACCCTCCCCTCCACCGGAGACCGAGGCTCTCTTCGAGGAGGAGGCCTGCGCCATGCGGCCTTCCTCTCCCTCGCGGCGTCCGGGCGCGCTGCTCTTGCTGCCGCAGCGCGCGAGCGCCCGGCTCTCCCTGCCTCGCTTAGCTCGTTCCCGGTCTCGGAGCCCTCTTAAAGAGGCGCCCGGCTACCGAGACCGCTCCTGGGAACACTATGGCTACCCTCATGGCTATCCCCCTCCTTACCCACCACCCTTTCCTTACTACCACCCCTACTATCCTCCTGAGCCTTATCATTCCCCGGATCCCTATCGGTGTCCGTGGCCCCCCTCTACCTACCCTCCGGCATCCGTGGCAACTCCTCCACCTCCAGCCCCCCCCCCAGCCCCTCCTGCTCAAGCCCCTGCCTCGACGGTTGCTCCTCCTGCCCAGCCCCCCCTCCACCTTCCAGATGACAATGCAGATTTGGAGTCCTCTTCTGATGCTACTCCTTTACCTCCTCTGCCTGAGCCTGAGACTGATCCTCAGCAGGCAGAAGAATATAAAAAAATTTCTGCACTATTAATCAGGCTGGCCAGATCCCTTGGCATACAACCCCCACAATCTGATGATGTGGTTCAAGACCCTTACTTTACTTCTGCTGAACAGCAAACACAGCAGTCCACCATATTACCTACTATACCTTACTTGGTCAAACTCCTAAAAACTTCTGGAGTTGCCCCTGCTACTGTCCCAAGCACATCTAAGCGAGCAGAAAACCTTTATTGAATTGACCTATCTACCACCCCTTGGTTGGCAAAACTCCCGAAAGTGAATTCGATTGTGACTGATGCTCAGCCTACAGGCTGCTCCTTCTGACAAAGAAGGTAGAAAACTTGATGCCATGGCCAGAAAATTTTGTGCTTCAGCATGCCTTTCAGGCAGGATGGCTCATTATGGCATCTATATGAGCGTCTATCAGTCATACCTGTGGAACAAAATAGGCCCATATTTGGACCTGCTTCCCACAACTGACCAGCCCATGGCTAAGGCTTTCCATCAAGAAGCCCTCACCCTGGCCACCCTACAAAAGGACTTGGCTAAACATGGGGCAGATACCTCAGGCAAACTGATCGCGGGATCAGTTGCCCTTAGGAGGCATGCTTGGTTAAGATCTGCAGCATTATCCTCCAATCAACGTTCCATAATAGAAAATTTACCAATGGACGAAGCTGGTCTGTTCAATCCCGAAACAGACTCACAATTGGAACACTCTCATAAAATGAAACAAACCCTAAATAAATATGGCCAACAACCCAATCAACCTTACCAACCCTACAGGCAGCGTTGGTGCCCATACTACTACCCTCAGTCCTTTCGCGGATACTACAATTCCGCTCCGTATAGAGGAGGACAACGACCACAGTTCCCTTCACAGGGATACAAGCGTCCAGGTGTTCCATTCAGGGGTCAGTATCGAGGTGCTAAATCCTCAGACAATAGAAGGCGTCGCTTCTAGGCTGTTCCTTGACAGGCTTCAGCCCTTTTTCCCAATCTGGCAGTCCATCACCACAGATAAGTGGGTTTTGGACATCATCTATCGAGGATATGCCAAAGAGTTTGATTCCCTTCCACCTCCAGGGAAACCTCTCTCTACCCAGACTTCTCCTGCCTTACTGGAAGAAATTGACTCCCTCCTTCTTAAGGGAGCTATTTCCCCTACCCCATCCCACCAAATTCAATTTTGCTTTTTTTCTAGATATTTCCTTGTGGATAAAAGGGATGGTGGGCTCCGGCCCATTTTGGACCTCCGGGAGATTAACCAATTCACAAAACCACGCAAATTTAGGATGGTCACGCTCCCCTCCATCCTCCCTTTCATCCCGAAGGGAGCTTGGATGGCTACTGTTGACCTTAAAGACGCCTATTTTCATTTTTCTATCAGACACTCCCACAGAAAGTACCTCACCTTCATGGTTGACGATACTCCATATTCCTTCAATGTCCTTCCCTTCGGCCTCTCCACGGCCCCAAAGACATTCACTAAGTGTATGGCGGTCGTCGCCTCCCACCTCCGCCAGCAGGGCATCACTGTGTTCCCTTACCTGGACGACTGGCTTTTCTGCTCTGGGTCATGTGACCAATTATCATCCGATATCAATTATACTTTATCTCTTTTACAGAGCCTGGGACTCGTTATCAACATGGAAAAGTCACATCTATCACCTTCCCGGATTGTTCAGTTCATAGGTGCAGTAATAGACTCCATATCCCAGAGGGCTTACCTCCCAGAGGACCGTTTCCTCAATTTGTGCCACTCTATCCATGCTATCCAAATTCACCACCGATGTTCTGCTTGGACCATCCAATCTATCCTTGGCCACATGGCCTCCACCACGAACGTCACCGCGTTCGCCCGCCTCCGCCCCCTCCAAGCCTGGTTCCTCTCAGTCTTCCAACCGGGGCTAGACAGCCAAGCCATGATTCTCCACCCCCACCCCCCCGCCCGTGTTCTCCAGTCCCTCTCATGGTGGACAAACAGATCCAATGTGTGCTCGGGCCTTCCCTTCTCTCCTCCTCAGCCGTCCCTGTCACTAACGACAGACGCATCATCCACGGGGTGGGGTGCTCATCTCCAAGACCTCACCATCAGCGGTCGTTGGTTCCCCTCCGAAAAGAGGCTCCATATCAATGCACTGGAACTGATAGCGGTCGAGAAAGCCCTACGGTCGTTTCTGGCCCTAGTCTCCAACCGCATCATCGAAATCCTCACAGACAACACCTCAGTAAAATATTACCTCAACAGGTAGGGGGGCACTCGCGCCCCCACTCTTCTCTCAATATCCCTTCGGATATGGGAATGGTGCATTCACCACAACACATTCCTTCTAGCTATTCACCTTCGAGGCCTACAGAACACTCTGGCCGACTCACCGAGCAGGGCTCCGTCCACCACTCACGAGTGGCAGCTCAACCCCCGCCACTTTCTCTCACTGATCAGGCGCTGGAGAACTCCTCAAATAGACTTATTTGCCTCACACCTCAACACTCACTGCCTCATATACTGCGCGAGACTCCACCCTCTCGCATCCCCAGACTGTCTAGGAGACGCATTCCTCTACCAGTGGTTCCCGGGACTCCTCTACGCCTTTCCTCCCACTCCTATCCAGAGTGGTTGCAAAACTGATCTCTGACAACTCGGATTACATCCTGCTAGCCCCATGGTGGCCCCGCCAGCCGTGGTTCACGCCCCTTCTCCAGGCCTCTCAGGGAGACTTCCTTCGCCTTCCCCTGGATCCTGACCTCCTCACCCTTCGACAGGGTCTCATCCTACATCCAGATCTACCATCTCTCCACCTTACAGCATGGAGGATCAGGCCCTTTCCCACCTCTCTGATCCTGTCCGCCTCATAATTCAGGCAGCTCAAAAGGTTTCCACCAGAAAGGCCTACACCTACAAGTGGGACAGGTTTCGTAAATTTGTTCAGCCGCTGGGTCATTTGCCACAGTCGGCCCCTACCTCTATTGTCCTAGATTTCCGTATTGACCTCTCCACTAAGGGTTTTTCCCTATCCTCCATAAAATGCTATCTAGCAGCTCTCTCCTGGTACAGGAAAAAATTTGGCGTCCCGTCCCTTTTTCAAGATCCCCTAATGGGTATGTTTTTACAAGGGTATAAAAGGTCTTTCCCCCCGGTTTCTCCACCTCCTCTATCTTGGAGTTTAGAACTGGTCCTCTCCCAGCTTTCTAAACCCCCCTTTGAACCCATGTCAACATGTCATATTTCCCATTTGTCCTGGAAAACGGCCTTCCTCGTGGCTATTACCTCAGCCAGAAGAGCCAGTGAAATCACAGTGCTCCGTTCTGATCCCCAGTTCATTCGGTTCCATGAAGATAAAGTGGTTCTCCGGACGGATGTCACTTTTCTTCCCAAAGTTGTCTCCCATTTTCATATGGCCCAGGACATTGTCCTTCCGGCTTTTTTTCCTAACCCTTCATCTCCCTTGGAGATTGCCCTTCACTCTCTCGATGTTAAGAGGGCTTTATCCTTTTATTTACATCGGACAGCCCCTTATAGGAAATCCCCTAAGTTGTTTCTTAAGTATAGGGAAGATTCCCTGGGACTTCCCCTTACCTCTCAACGTTTGGCCTCATGGATAGTCCTGGCAATCCGATTGGCCTATCAGTTAGCCCACAAGGAATTACCTGTTGGTGTTAAAGCCCATTCCACAAGGGCAGTTTCAACATCCCAAGCGTTTTTGCGGGGTGTTCCTGTTGATCAAATTTGCAAGGCTGCTATCTGGGTGAACCCCTCGACGTTTGCAGCCCACTACAAGCTCGACGTTCTCGCGAAGAAGGATGCATCCTTTGGCAGAGCCGTCCTGTTCTCCTGTGTGGCATGACCCACCTCCAGGTACGTAAGCTTGTTAAGTCACCCATTTGTGTGCATTTCACAGACCACACGAAGAAGAAGGTTAGGTTGCTTACCTGTAACCGTGTTTCTTCGAGTGTAGGTCTGTGAAATTCACACGGAACCCACCCGTCCTCCCCTCTTTGTCATGCCTATGTCCTGCTGCTGTCTGGCGGCAAGGAACTGAATAGGTAGCTCAATCGGGGGATGAGGGGGGAGTGGGAGGGGCTTATGTAAATCTTTATTTAAAGCTAGTATGTCCGAGATTCTGACGCATGCGCGGGAGTAAACCCATTTGTGTGCATTTCACAGACCTACACTCGAAGAAACACGGTTACAGGTAAGCAACCTAACCTTCTCCCTCTTTCCCTCCCCAAAGATCCTCCTCCTAGCAGGCCCCTCACAGGTTTCCAAGAAACAAATTGAGCCTCTCCACTTGGAAATGTCTATTTTTTTACTATTTTACTGGATTTTTCTAGAGTGGCCTCCCCCCCCCCCCCCCGGAAACTGTTTATAACAGCTTCATGACATCCAGAGTTATCTGGAAGCAAGTTTCATTCAGGGTGAAATTTCACAAGGGTCTGGAGAACAAGCCCTATGAGGAGTGGCTTGAAGAGCTGGGCATGTTTAGCCTGAAGAAGAGAAGCAATAACTGGATAATTTACTTCCTAGCTTAGGTTATGTAGAGATTAATGTTTTTTCTATCCCAGAAGTAAAATAGAACACGTTTAATAGATTAATAGGAATAAAAGTGAGATAAAATATAGTTTATAGAGGAGAGAGAAGTCTGGTTGTGATGGAAGAGGCCTGGGAATTTTATGCAAGAGAGAGAGCACCGCTGTATCTCATTCTGCCTTTTTGCCCATGGAAATCTATAAATCCCTAACTATACATCCTTTTTATTAGGGGTGGGAGTCATGGTGTTCAATAACAAAATTATCACATTGTCCAATTCAACCCAGATATTTCCAACTTAAGCACCTGTATATCCCTTCTATGTTTATCCCTGCTTCCTTTCAATTTTTCTTATCTGCCCTTGCACTTTTCACCTTGCCTTTCAGCATTGCAGAAGTGGAATGTACAGTTTCATAAATTAATCTAGTCAAACACAACTTAAAGAACACAGGACTCAGGACAGGCTCCTTGTACATGTCTTGAAAATCAGAGCCAAAACAAAGATTTGTCCCAACCAGTTTCAGCCATCCAAAGAGGGGATATCTTTGTTCAGAAATGAATTGTATGTTGTTGCTAGTGACAAGGGTGCTCCAGAAGGCTTTGATGGTATCTTTTGAAAACTGTATACGTGAAGATGATTCTTAAAAGCCCAGGAGGACAGAACAACTCTTTGCAGATCTACTATTGACCTTTCTTAATTTTCGCTCACTGTTGAATTTTATTGTCATTCCCCGGCCTCAGGTCTGCAGTGCCCTTCAGATTTTTGGCAACATTTTCCAAAATCCTTTTTGTAAAAAGTCTATTTCAGTGATGAGAAAGAAACTATAAAATGGGCACATCACACTCCATTTGCTTAATTGTCTTTAATGAGCAGAAACCAATATAAGTCTTTAAAAGCACATTTGCACCAAAAGCCATGCAGCTCTTTCAAAATGCTTTAATCTCTCAGTAATTAACCACATTATGGGAGAAAAACAAAATAAAAATCCAATACATACAGTAAGTAAATAAAGTCTAGCTGACCATGCTGGTAAACAGGATTGGAAATCTTTAGCTTTATTATCATTTCATCAAATTCCTTATCATAGTGTAGTTTGTAATTGTCCGTAATTCCCATACCTTAATGCAGTGTTTTTCAACCTTTTTTGAGCCACGGCACATTTTTTACATTTACAAAATCCTTGGGCACACCACCAACCAAAATGACACAAAATGACACTCTAACACATTGATACATATAGTTAATATGTTTTAAAATTTATTTATACACTCAGTGTGAAACCTGGGCCTGTTTCGATGAACACAGCATAGATATCCTGGCAGGAATGGCAGAAAGACACACACGAAGGTCTTGCTCAACAGCTGTCAGTCTCTGTGTTTAGTTTTTATCGCAGTCACCCGGTCCTCAGGAAAAACGTGCCCGGTCTTCAGGGAAGCCGGCTGGAAAGAGAGCAGTCAGACGGAAGCACACTCTGAGGCAGAGAGTTCCACTGCTGAACAGCTCTCAGTCAGGAAGTTCTTCCTAATGTTCACCCTCCTACACAGACATGCTTCCTTGTGATGTTTGCTTTTCTGCCTGCGTTGTTGTGCTATCTCTCTCTCTCTCTCTCCCTCCGCTCACCTCAGCCTCTCTGTCAGCCTTTCCTCCTCCTCAAATGGCAACCACTGGGAAGGGGGCGGGGCCCGAGTCAAGTCACCCTTCCCTCCTCCCTCCCTCGATTGGATGTTGGCTGGCTGGCGCGCGGAGGGGAAACGGCCGAAGGAGGCGGCGCCCGGCCCCTTCTTTGCCGCTCGGCGCTTCCTCCCCCCCCCCCCCCACAAGCAGCAGCAGGAGTTCGGCAGGAGGGGGAAGAAAGGGTATATTGGAGGTTTTCCCACGGCACACCTGATGATCGTTTATGGCACACTAGTGTGCCACGGCACACTGGTTGGGAAACACTGCCTTAATGTGTGTGTGTGTTACGGAATATCAGCCCAACACTGAGGAGTTTAAGCTCCTCTTTAAAGTGAATAATCAGCATTTCTGGAGCAACGCAAACGGACTTCCCCTGAACATACTTGAAATGATTGTAGCTGAAGCAATTTGAAAAGTCCTTTCCACTGGTAAGAACATGCCACAATTAAAGTATGTGCAAGCTTACAGCCTCATATCTTAGACTTAAATGTTTACTTTAAAGTCTCTTTAATTCCAGTCCATTGGATCCAAATATATTAAACAGTCCATTTAATTCCTGTGACGCTACTCTAAGTATATTGAATACTGCAGTTCTATAAATGTGTACTCAAAAGTAAGTATCACTTAATTCAGTAGGCTTCACTTCTGAGTAGATTGTGGAATCATAGTATGCATCTTCACTGCAAGATTAATACAGTGTGGCACCGCTTTAGATATCATGACGCAATGTTTTGGAATCCTGGGATTTGTAGTCTGGTGAGGCATCTGTACCCTTTGGCAGAGAAGGCTCAAGACCTTGTAAAACTACAACACTTGTTATTCCATAGCACTGAACCATGATAGCTAAAGTGGTACCAAACTGCATTAATTCTACAGTATAAAAGCACCCATGGCCTCAGTCTTTATGCAAAAATATGTAATTTGTTAGTAATAAACTGTATTGTAGCCTTGGTGTAGCAGTTCATGTCTATTTGTTGCCCTTTATTCCACAGCAATATACCTATCTCATTGTTATAGTAAGTAATTGTAAAGGTAAAATCTGAAATATAATATAAAGATGTCAAACCCATGGAATCTGAAAAATGCTTGTGAACAATTACAGTATAGATTTATAAATTTAATCATCTAAAATAATTTTGAATTTTTCATTTATCAGCATCTAATTATAAATTTGCAAGCCACTCTGAGTGCCTTTGTAGCTGAAGAGTGGAATAAAATTATCCCAATAAAATTAAAATATATGTTTATTAATATTTTGCTTATTTAATAATAGTAATAACAATAATTGTATTTCTTACTCGCCTCTTCTTGTGGCTTGTGGATTATAACATAGCAAAAACACATAATCATCATAAACATTATATAAAATATGCATATTCCAATATATTACTACTATTACTACTAATATATTAAAATACACAGAACAAAGATTACAATGTAGTGAACACAAGGTGCAAGTTTTAATAATTTTATATAAATTAACTTTTGCAGTGTTTGTTCATACATATGCCATTATTTGCATAATAAACTTCTATATTATTGTGTTTTTATTTGATACTTGCTCATTCTGGGAAATGCTGAATGTGACGAGTGTATTGTATATCCAGAAATATTTACTAAGTGCGATTCTTTAAGAGTAACTCTTGTTATGAATGGATGCCATTGCCTACACTTACATAAGTGCTCCGCCTGTGAAACAAGAATCCAATTAATGCAGTGCCTAATTTAGCCAACCTAGGCTATATTTAGAACAGATATCTAGAAGATAACCTTTACGTAAGTGCTTGCACTTTCATTGCATTAAGAAGTATATCTAATAGATACCTTTACCAAGCCTAGCTGCTGCTTCCTTTGCTCAGGTGGAAGCTTGTTCCTGTTTTACTTAGCCCCCTTCCACACAGCTAAATAAAATCCCACAGTATCTGCTGTGAACTGAGATATATGGCAGTGTGGACTCGGATAACCCAGTTCAAAGCAGATATTGTAGAATTTTCTGCTTTGATGTTCAGGGTTATATGGCTGTGTGGAGGGCCCCTTATTTAGAGGTAACCCAGAACTGAGGTTTCCCCTTGTAATTTCAAAGCTGGAAATAATGTGGCCTTACCATGGCCCCTTCTACATGTTGTCGAACAATGACTATAGACTGGCCCCGCCAACCGCTAGCGGAGCCCAGTCCAGAGAGTTCGTGAATACCCTGGCGAGCCCGAAGTGGCCTGGATCTCCCAAACCTTCCCGTCCCCGGAGGTCAGATTATGCTCACCACGATACAAGGTAGAAGCCACGAAATTTATTCTGCTTAGCTAAGTAGGATGCGACCGCAAATTCCCTGATCCCGCAAAGACGCACACATTTACATTCAAGACATGAGTTTTTAAAGGTTACAGAGCTGTCAAACATTTGAATTTCCCGCTCCGCCCCCTCCCGGCCGGCTTGTTGATGATTGGCTGGAGCGCTGGAGTCAGCTGAGGGGTGGGAAGCAAGCCGGCTCCGAGGAGCCTATCGGCATCTTCCTCCATTCGCCAGTCCTGGCCAATCAGAGATGACACACCATATATGGGGTTCCGGGAGGAAAGAGGTTGAGCAAGCTGTCATCAGGAAGGATTATGGAGGGCAAACAAAAGAAGTCCTTTCCAGGTGTTGACCTGGGGCAAGAAGTCCAATGTTAGCTTTTGTGATCAGGAAGTACATCTATCAAGTCCATATATCCCTTCCTCATGTTTGAGTTGGGAAGAAAGGGGAATCTGATTAGGATGATCCAATCAGGTGGCAGGAATGACAAAAGTTCTATGGTGGGCTTTGGCCTGGTTTCCGATGCCAAGCAGGGAGCCCGCTGTGATTCATGATTGCTTTTTGTCCGACACCCCAAGATTAGCCTGGCCAGTCGAAACTCAGAAAACTAGGCAATTTCGGGGTCAGCCAAGTGTGGGGACAGGATAAGGACCGAATCTCCATAACAAGGGCCTGACTGATATTCTATTTCCCATGCAAACATGAAATGTTGAAACAAAGATTTGTAGGCGGCCCAAGGCGTCAATGGGACGCATCCACTCAGCAAACATGACAAAACATAATCACAATGGCAACCTTTCCAGCTATCATAGGGAGTGGGGTGGGGGAGGTTTACACAGGGTCAAAGGAGAGACTTGTAGGGTTACATTTCTATAGCTAAAATGACAGTAATAAGCAGGGGTGCATTTGTACAAAAATGAATAACTTCGGATGCGGGCCTAGAACCCGGTGCCTCCAAGTTTGCAGCTGTCAGTTCAGATCACGGATGGGGGCCTCCAACCCCCTTGGCTAAATTCATATTACTTGCTTTCTTATAACTTTCCCGAGTCTAAAGGCCCGTCTGTCCTTGTGAGAATACGGAAAAATATGGGGAACCCTTGCCCATGGGGTGGCACGGAGTCACCAAAATGCCAGGCCTGGACACCCTCCAGCCTGGTGGACAAAACAAGGGGTCCTTTCCCTCCTCCCTTTCGGGCCTCGAACTGGGGGCTCCCAGTTCCCGCGGCCTCAGCCTAGCCTGCTGAGCCACCGTGGGTTCCTCCGGGGGGGGGGGGTTCTCCCGGCATATTTGAGACGCCCGTAGGTCGGGAAGAAGAAGAAGAAAAAAAATACAAAAACAGGACTTCTCCGTGGCGAACGAGGGAGGAGGCTTTCCTCGGGATGGGGAAAGGATTGCTGGGGCCCTGGGCCTCAAGGGGAGCGCAGTGCTCGGGAACAGGCGTGTGTGGGGGAAGTTTGAGACTGTTCACTCCAGGAACGGTCTGCTGCGGGAAACTGGTGAAAGTGTCTGGTTCTGCGATGGGACTTTCCGGGTTCGATTACATACACAGCTGTATAAAATCCACATTGATCTGAATTATATGGCAGTGTAGACTCAGATAATCCAGGGCCCTCCCACACAGCCCTGTATTCCATAATGTCAAGGCAGTAAACCCCACAGTATCTGTTTTGAACGGGGTTATCTGAGTCCATACTCAGATAATGTGAGATTTTCCACCTTGATATTCTGGGATATAGGACTGTGTGGAAGGGCCCACAGTTCAAATTGGATATTGTGGATTATTTGCCTTGATATTCTGGGTTATATGGCTGTGTGGAAGGGCCCTAGCGTTATATAAATCCTGTTTATATTTCTGTTATCCAGTTTCTGAATCCAGATGATCTGCTTTGAACTGGATTATATGAGTCCCCACCATCATATAATCCATATAGTCTACACTGCTATATAATCTACACTGCCAGTTCAAAACAGATCATCTGGATTCAGAAAGTTAATTATATGGCATTGTAGAGGTAGCCTTGGGCCCCATTACATGGCAATGAGTTATCTTCCTCCAATTATGCTGTAATCATTAAATGACGTATGTCCTTCAATGAATTTAGCCCAGGCCCTTCCACACTGCCAGATAATTCAGGTTTATCAAAGCAGAAGATCCACATCTGATTGGAAGTGGATTATTGTAGGGCCTTTCTGCACAGCCATATAACCCAGAATATCATGGCAGAAAATCCCCCAATATCTGCTTAACTAGGTTATCTGAGTCCACACTGCCATATAATCCAGTTCAAAACCGATGTGGATTTTATACAGCCTTGTAGAAGAGGTAACCAGTGGAAGGTATAGAAATCAACCAGTTCTGGGAGGATTGCACAAAGGGTGCCTCTAAATATTTTCGCAAACACAGAGGAACTCCAGACAAGAAACAATCAGGAACAGCTAATCGCCTCTTAACAAAGGATTCCCCCAGGCAGTAACAAGCAACACCTAAAACTGTCAGGCCATCAAATGCTAATCAACATGGCCAATTGCAACATTCACACCCACCTCCAACAGATATGAGTTGTAGAATTAATTTGGTTTGACGCCAGTTTAACTGCTGCGGCTCAAGGCTATGCAACCCTGGGAGTTGTAGCTTGCTGGAGCATCCGCACTCCGTCAGAGAAGGGATAAAAAAGACTTGGGAAACTATAACCCCCACAATTCCATGGCAAATGGCATGGAGCCACAGCAGTCAAAGTGAAGTCAAACTGCATTCATTCTAAGTGTAGACACACCCAGAGTCACATAGGTCCCTTCTACACTGCCAGATAATTAAAATTATCACAGCAGAAAATCCACATTATTTGATTTTAGACCCCTTCCACATTGCCCCCATATCCCAGGATCTGACCCCAGATTGTCTGTACATCCCAGGTTTTCTGGCAATGAAGATTCATATAATCCAGTTTAAATTTGTGATCAGATCCTGGGATATAGGGGCAGTGTGGAAGGGGCTGCTGGGCCCTTGCACACAGCCATATAACCCAGAATATCAAGGCAGATGATCCACAATATCTGCTTTGAACTGGAGTATCTGAGGCCCCTTCCACATCTCTATCTCTTCTCTAGCTCTATATATAATACTCGTAAAAGTGAACGTTTGCGGAGGAATTTGTGGCAGCGTTCGGATTGGCTGCCACAGAGGGGTCATTTGCATATCGGCTCTGATTGGCCAACAACCAACATTCCACCACTCCAAGGAGGCAGAGAGGGGATTGGATGCCACTGAGGGAGAATTTGCATACGGAATCATGATTGGCCAGCCACCTCCAACATTCCGACACTATTAGGAGGCAGAGAGGAAAAAGGGAAGGCCCTCAGGCTGTCAGGAATGGCTCCCACTATGGCTTCAGATCGGCCATCCTCTACAAACTTGGCACACAGAGCACCCATGACTCATTCTGCATCCTACTGCAGTTTGGAGAAGGGCATATCACGGATGATGGGACTTGCAGTACCTTCACTCACTTCCTGAAAACAATGCGACCATCATCCAATGACCAATAAAGAGCAAACATGGCACATAGAGCCCGCATGACCCACTCTACATCCTGGTGCAGTTTGCAGGAGGGCAGACCATGGATGATGGGACTTGAAGTACCTCTACACACTTCCTGAGACTGCTGCAACCCTCATCCAATGACTGATCAAGACCAAACTTGGCACACAGAGCCCCCATGACCCACTCTACGTCCTGGTGCTGTTAGCAGGAGGATGGACCACGGATGATGGGACTTGGAGTACCTTCACTCACTTTCCGAGACTGCTGCAAACCTACTCCAATGACTGATCAAGACCACACTTGGCACACAGAGCCCCCATGACCTACTCTACATACTGGTGCTGTTTGCAGGAGGACGGACCATGGATGATGGGACTTGGAGTACCTTCACTCACTTTCATAGACTGCTGCAAACCTACTCCAATGACTGATCAAGACCAAACTTGGCACACAGAGCCCCCATGACCCAATCTACATCCTGGTGCTGTTGGAGTACAACGGACCACGGATGATGGGACTTGAAGTACCTCTACACACTTCCTGAGACTGCTGCAACCCTATCCAATGACTGATCAGGACCAAACTTGGCACACAGAGCCCCCATGACCCAATCTACATCCTGGTGCTGCTAGCAGGAGGATGGACCATGGATAATGGGACTTGGAGTACCTTCACTCACTTTCAGAGACTGCTGCGAACCTAATCCAATGACTGATCAGGACCAAACTTGGCACAAAGAACCCCCATAACCCACTCTACATCCTGCTGCAGTTTGGAGGAGGGTGGACCATGGATGATGGGACTTCCACTACCATCACTCACTTCCTGAAAACAATGCGACTCTCCTCCAATGACCAATAAAGACCAAACTTGGCACAAAGAGCCCCCATGACCCTCTCTACATCCAGTTGAGAGGAGGACAGACCACAGATTATGGGACTTGCAGTACCTTCAGTAAATTCATGATACCAGTAATGATGGATCACGGCCAAACTTGGCAGACAGACCCTCCATGACCCACTCTACATAATAACAATAAACTTTATTCATAAGCCGCTTCCCTCTCCCCGAAGGGGCCTCAGAGCGGCTTACATGGGGCTGTGCCCAAACCACAAATCACAGAATATCAGACATCAAAAACAATAACACAATAAAAACATTAACACAGTAAAATGAATGCATCTAACAAAAATACAATAACAAATGCATCTAAACAAAAGGAAAAGGAAGACGAGAGGGCGGGCCACATATAAGATGTTTAAAAACTGGGGGAGATAAATGGAGTAGGGCCAAAACGTGAAGAGTCGCAAAGGGGAAGGAAATCTAAAAAACTGGACATTGAAGGATCTAGTCTCCAAAGGCTAGGCGGAAAAACCAGGTTTTCAGTTGTCTCTTAAAGGCTTCCAGTGAAGGGGCATTCCTGATCTCTTCCGGAAGGGAATTCCAAAGTCGGGAGGCCACAGAGGAGAAAGCTTTCTCCATAGTATTCACAAACTAAGTCTGTGAAACTGGTGGAGGCGAAAGGAGGGCCTCCCCCGAGGAGCGAAGGGCTCGAGCTGGTTCATGGGGGGAGAGCCAGTCGCAAAGGTAGGCGGGTCCCAAACCGTTTAGGGCTTTATAGGTAATCACCTGCACCTTGAATTGGGCCCGGAAAATAAACGGCAGCCAGTGGAGCTCTTTGAGCAGGGGGGTCAACCTCTCCCTGTAACCAGCCCCGGTTGTTAGTCTGGCCGCCGAGCGTTGGACAAGTTTTCAAGGGAAGCCCCACGTAGAGCGCATTGCAGTAATCCAGTCTAGAGGTAACCAAGGTGTGGATCACCATAGTCAAGTCAGACTTCACAAGGTATGGTCGCAGTCGGCGCAAAAGTTTTAACTGTGCGAAGGCTCTCCCGGCCACCACCGACACCTGAGCATCAAGCGTTAGCGCTGAGTCTAAGAGAACCCCCAAACTGCGGACCTGTGACTTAATATAAGAACATAAGAAAAGCCATGCTGAATTGGGCCTCAGCCCATCTAGTCCAGCATTCTGTATCACACAGTGGCCCACCAGTTGTACACGGGGATCTCGAGCAGAAAGGAGGGCAAAACCCTGACCTGCTCCCGACCCCCCACATCCAGTACCCAGGGATATCCTGCCTACCTCAACCAACTCCGAGGTGGCACATGAATGTCCTTTTCAGTAACTACCGATACACTTGGTATCCATGAATCTGTCTAATCCTGCCTTGAAGTTGTCCAGGCTGACAGCTGTCACAACCTCCTCTGGAAGTGAGTTCCATAACCCAATGACCCTCTGGGTGAAGAAATATTTCCCTTTATTAGTCCTAACTTTCCTACCTTGGAGCTTTAGGGAGTGCCCCTAGTCCTAGTGTTTTGTGACAAAGAAAATAATTTTTCTTTATTCACCTTTTCTATCCCATGCATGATTTTATACACTTCGATCAAGTCACCTCTTAAACGCCGTCTTTCAAGGCTGAAAAGACCAAGGCGTTGCAACCTGATTTCATAAGGGAGCCGCTCCATCCCTTGGATCATTCTTGTTGCCCTTTTCTGTACCTTTTCCAGTTCCATTATATCCTTCTTAAGGTGCGGAGACCAGAATTGTACACACAGTACTCCAAATGTGGCCTTACCATCGATTTGTAGAGAGGCAATACAACATTTGCCGACCTATTTTCGATTCCCTTCCTGATTATGCCTAGCATAGAATTTGCTTTCTTCGCTGCTGCTGCGCACTGGGTTGACATCTTCATTGAGCTGTCCACCAAGACCCCAAGATCCCTTTCCTGGTTTGTCCCGGAAAGCTTTGACCCCATCAATTGGTAGGTGTAGTTGGGGTTCTTTGCCCCGATGTGCATGACTTTACACTTGTTTAGGTTAAAATGCATTTGCCACTTTGTTGCCCATTCACTCAATTCCGAGAGATCTTTCGAGAGACTTCAGGGGGAGTGTAACCCCGTCCAGCACAGGTTGCCTGCCACCCAATACCCCGGTGGTGTTTGGAGGAGGCTGGACCATGCACGATGGGATTTGCAGTACCTTCACTAACTTCCTGAGAGCCCTATGAGCCACAGAAAACCCTGGAAAGTATAAAACACACAAGTCAAGCTGGCAACATGTGGCAAGGAGTCCCAAAGGCTTTGGAGCTCTGCCTCAGCTGGAAAAAAAGTTGGACCAGGCATCAAGGGCAACTTAACATTCCCTGCAGCTTGTTGCTGTGATGAGAAAGAAAAGGTGGTCTCTTTCTTAGGGGGTGGAACCTTTTGTCGCCTTTTAATAGGACTGAGGCGATGACTGACGCTTTTCTCAACCAATCAGGTAACGCGGTGCAATTTCCAGCCGCTTCAAGCCCTTATATAACCCCGCGGGGGGGCAAAGGGAGAGCCTTGTGACTGCGCGCGCGCCCGCGAGCCAGCCCCTGAGCGCGAGCTGGTGAAATCACGTGCCTCAAGGGAGGGGGGAGGAGGAGGAGGGAAAAGGGCTCCGGCACGGTGATAGGCTGGAGGCTTGGCTGCGCTGGCTCCGGATTGGGCGACTTCCGGAGGGGGCGCGGCTTAAGCGCTGGCCAGCCTTCGCAGAGGCTGTGAGGGGAGAGAAAGCGATGGAGGCCGTTAGGGAGGCTTGAGGCGAAGATGGCGCGGAGTGGCCGGGCGGTGGGGAAGGTGCTGGTGGAGCGCTTGGCGGTGTCCCCGCGAAGGGCAGCCCTCAGGTGAGGGGAAGGAGGGTTGGCGAGGGTCTCTTTAGCTCTCTCTTCAAGCAGGCACAGGGCCTCTTGCCTGGTTGGTCGTTAAGGGGCTTCTAGGCAGTTGTGGACTACACTTCCCAGAATTCCTGCACATTGGCCGACGCCAGGGAGGATTCTGGGAGTTGGAGTCCAAAACACACGAGGCTATAGAGCAGGCCTGGGCAAAGTTGGGCCTTTCAGGTGTTTTGGACTTCAACTCCCACAATTCCTCACAGCCTCAGGCCCCTTCCTTTGGAAGGGGCCTGAGGCTGTGAGGAATTGTGGGAGTTGAAGTCCAAAACACCTGAAAGGCCCAACTTTGCCCAGGCCTGCTATAGAGTTTAATGCCATGTCTCTGGCCCCTTCCACACGGCTGCCTAAAATGCCACATTATCTCTGGGTTCAAAGCAGATATTGTGGGATTTTCTGCCTTGATATCCATAGTTATAGGGCTATGTGGAAGGCCCCTCAATGCTATGGGAAAATTGGGATTTGCAGTTTGGTGGGGCACTAGCACTCTTTGGCAGAGAAGGCCGAAGAACTAGCGAAACTACAACTCCCATTATTCCACAGCACTAAGACATGGCAGTCAAAGGGATACCTCTATGGTAAATGGATCTAGATCTGGCTGTAAGGCAAATACATGATGTACAATTTTAGAATATGTCCCACTCAGGTTTATGTGCCTTTAAGATTCATTTGGGAGTCTAGATTCCCGCTACCACAGCTTTTATCATTATACATAATGTTATATTATATGTTCCTCTCCGTTGGCGCCCCCTTGTTGTGGGGGAGAGGCTTGCGCACCCTAATGAAGTTGTGAGCTATGCTAACGGTGGCATAATAGCCCTCCCATGCCAGACAGATCACAACTAAAGGGTCTGACAAAGAGCATCAATAGGTAGGATGGGCTCTCTAGCCTTTTGGCAACCATCCTAGGAGAAGGAAAACTCTGATTTCAAACCGGGGCGGATGGTGCTCGTCTAACCCTGTAAGGTCAACCATCTAAGACAGGGGTCGGGAACCTTTTTGACTGAGAGAGCCATAAAAGCAAAATATTTATTTGGAAATTTATTTCAGTGAGAGCCATAAAATATATATTATATATTTTAAGACTGAATTCAACTAAATGTGAGTATATATGTACATACTATGAGAACAGGATTTCCCCGGCAGAATGACAGGACACTTCAGACCTGGCTCTGAAAAAGGCATGCTCAGGACTCAGGGAAGGAAGGGAAGATGGAACGAAGGGGGAAAGAAAGAAAGAAAGAAAAAAAAGAGGAAAGAAAGGAAGGAGGGGGAGAGGAAGTAAGAAAAGAACGAACTATGGGAAAGGAAGAAAAGAAAATCAGAGACGAGGGGAAAAGAGAGAAGGAAATGGGAAGGGAAGAGAGGAAAGTTTGGGGAAAAGAAAGAAAGGGGAGTGAGGAAAAACTAAAATAATGAAGGGAAAAGAAAGAAGGGGAGAGAGAGGGAAAACTTGAGGGGAAAGAATAGAAGAGGAAGGAAGGAACAGAGAGGGAAGGAGATTGGAGGAAAGAAGGAAGGGGAGAAAGGGAGGGAAAAGGAAGGAGAGAAGGAGAAGGAAAGGGTGAAGGGGAGAAAGGAAGGAAGAGGAAGGAAGGAAAAGGGAGAATGGAGGAAAGAAGGAAGGGGAGAGAGGGAGGGAAAAGGAAGGGGAGAAGGAGAAGGAAAGGGTGAAGGGAAAGGAAGGAAGGAAGGAAAAGGGAGAATGGAGGAAAGAAGGAAGGGGAGAGAGGGAGGAAAAGGAAGGAGAGAAGGAAAGGGTGAAGGGGAGGAAGGAAGGAAGAGGAAGGAAGGAAGGAAAAGGGAGAATGGAGGAAAGAAGGAAGGGCAGAGAGGGAGGGAAAAGGAAGGGAGAGAAGGAGAGGTTCCCTACCCCGATCTAAGAGAAGGAAACTCAAACCAAACCTACGACCTGAGGACCTCGCTGCCACCGTCTAAGCTTGCTATGCCCCGGCAGACAAACCTTTTTGTTTATAGGATGAGGCCAGTTCTGTGCACTCTGTGCACCACCAGAAAGATCCATTGCACAGGTTTGAAGAACACATCCAACCTCCGAATCATCAACGCGCTTGTAGAAAGCGCGGGATGAGTCCTTCCTGAATCTTCGTTCACGAAGAAATGCCAAGAATAAAGGGATGTCAAACTGCGTTCATTCCGCAACGTGGATACACCCTCCAATGAGTTGAAATTAAGGGCCCTTTCATACAGCCCGATAACCCAGAATATCAAGGCAGAAAAATCCCACAATATCTGCTTTGAACTGGGTTATCTGAATCCACACTGCCATATATCCCAGTTCAAAGTCAAGACTTTTGAGCAAGCGTTTGCAGATACAATATAACAGACATAGAGAGAAAACGGAACAACTGGATGACGTTATTGGATAATACTTTTAACTTGAAGACTCCAACTGATACATATTATTTATTTATTTAGGACATTTATATGCTGCCCTTCTCACCCCGAAGGGTACTCAGAGTGGCTTACAAGTCATATGAACATACAACATTACTAGCATTGTACTAATACATCATTCATAATATTAGTATTATACAATATTATATTGTTGCTGGGGGAGGGGCCCTGATGTCACAGGAGACAAGATGGATTTTTATTGATACTTTATCTGGTTCTATATTGAAATTAACTGTTTTAATTGTATTTTATGTTTTTGATGTTGATTGTAAACCGCCCTGAGTCACCTGCGGGCTGAGAGGGGCGGTATATAAATATAGTAAGTAAATAAATAAATAAAGCAAATAGTGTGGGATTTTATTCAGCTGTGTGGAAGGGGCCCAAGGCATTAAGTTCAGCTTGATCAGTATCCAGACTTGATCTGGATTCATGGGTTGTTTTAGGTTTTTCAGGCTTTATGACGGTGTTCTAGGATCTGGATTCGCTTTAGCAGAGAAGGCGAAATACCTTGTAAAACTACCTCTTTCAGGATCCCATAGCACAGAGCCGCGACAGTTAAAGTGTCAAACTATATTCATTCTACGGTGTGGATCCACCCTGATATGTCCAAGGTGAAATAGTAAAGGGTGAACTTGTTTTCTCTGCCTTCTCCCCCTCCCTCAACCGCTTAGTAAAATCATATATGAAAAAACCCAAACAGAAATCCTTTGCTGGCTTTAAACTAATGATTGTAGCCTTTATTTTGTGTATAATAAGTGTAACCTGGGACAGAGGCAACAACATTGCTGGAAAGGACCAAAAAACATCAAATATAAATTTTTAGCGAAGAGCATTTTTGGAAGAGTAATCTGCATTCTTATTGGAATGGTTTATACTAGACAAGAAAACGGATAATGTTTTACTTTGCCATGACAGATTAATTCATCTGGTGTTCATTAACATCTGCAGACCCCTACGTGCTACTTTTACTATAAAAATCCTTTCCAATTGCCTCATCTTGTTTCCATGGCATGGTTTCCACAGTTTTATTGAGTACAGAAAAACAGTGCATGAAAATATAATTTAGTCTTGTGTCCCTGTATTTTAAAAAATCTGATCTTTGTTCTGCTAGTCCATTGATACGTGCAACCAGTAACAGCATCCCAGTTGCGTGAAGGAATAGTACTACGCCTGGCATTGTACTGTTGATATTCACAGCATGTTTTTGATTCAATGATGAAAGAACGGCATCTCATATGAAAACATGCTTTGAAGGGGTGGAGGAGAAACTTTGGCGATGTCCTCCAAACTTAAACTATGAGTTGAGACAGTTTTGTTGCTGTTGTCTCCGTTCCACATTGAAGAGCAATGTGGAGAGAATGAGAAAAGAAGGGAGGCAATGCAGTGGGACATCTTAGGGTGCATCTGTACACTGTGGAACTAATGCAGTTTGACACCACTTTAACTGCCATGGCTGAATGTGGTGGAATAATGGGAGTTGTCGTTTTATGACCTTCTCTGACAAAGAGTGCTGGTGCCTCTCCAAACTGCAACTCCCAGGATTCCATAGCATTGAGCCAGGGCAGTTGAAGTGGTGGCAGACTGCATCCATTTAACAGTGTGGATGCACCCCAGGTTGACTGTAAATGACATGACTAGTATTCCCTGGGAGGATCTACATATTGTCAGTTCCAATAGTGGTTGAGCCTGTTATTCTACCTTCTTGCCACCTCTAGTTGATTTTACTGTGTTAAACTTTACTTTGTTCACTGTATAACATTCACAGGTGCAAGCTGTGCCCTCTGGCAGAAAAAATGCTTGTATGGTATTTTGCATTTAAATCACTGATTATATGCAATTTGTTATGCCATTTTGACTCTGGCGTCTCTTGTGCACCAAGGAATGGTGAATTCCTTCAACTAGTCAAAAAATTAAAATGTGGGCAGAATATACAATTTTTAAATGAATTTTTATTAAGTTTTCAATATATACACATATAACACACCGACATACATGGGATTGTAAATAAGCGGGTTTCAGAGGGGAGGGGAGGGGGAAGGGTGTTGAATAGTGAGAAGAGTGCAACAATGGGGGAGGGTGGGGTGGGGTACAATTAAAATAGAACTTCCCAAAAGTTACCCAGGATTTGTACTTTAAAATGTGGGCAGAATATACAATTTTAACCACACTCTCATCTCCCTGGATTTATTCACCTATCCTTTTTGCTTTTGGGTATCAGGATTGAAACATAATGGCTATACCTAATCTCTCACCTCTTAATGTCACACATAGGGAAGTATAATTAGAACAAAGAAACAGCTCAGATTGAGTTGAGGGATAACAGCTTAACTGAGGGAGAGCTTGCCTTCACAAAATTTCAGCATGATATAACATGAGCTTCGCCATAAATGTAGTGAAGGGATCATCTATATCGGGATCCTCAGTTCTTCAAATGCTATCTTGTCCCTTTTAGATTTTTTATGCCATTGGTTGGATTCAAAACTCCTGCCTTAAGAAAAAAAGCACTGCTAGTTTTTGAATTATTTTATAATACTACAATATTTATGACAGTGATTTTCAACCAGTGTGCCGCGGAACACTAGTGTGCCGTGAGAGATCATCAGGTGTGCCGTGGGAAATTATTTTCGAACTTCATTCATATATAAACTAAGGTGCATCTGTCCCTTTAAGAAATGGAACCATAGCACTCTCGCATCACCTAAGAAGTGACGCGAGAGTGCTATGCTCCCGCCATCTTGGATTCGCTCAGACGCGGCTAAGTAAACAGAGTTAGTACTGCAGCTGCGCGTCAAGTGACAGTGGCAATTTGGGATCACAGCCCCAGGTTTCACACTGAGTGAGTGTATAAATACATTTAAAAACATATTAACTATATGAATTACTGTGTTAGAGTGTCATTTTGTGTCATTTTGGTTGGTGGTGTGCCCCAGGATTTTGTAAATGTAAAAAATGTGCCGTGGCTCAAAAAAGGTTGAAAATCACTGATTTATGATATATAATGAGACCAGAGAACAGTGACTTTTGGGATGTTATCCTGTTTTTCATCCAAGAGGAAAGCACTCTTGCAAGTTCTATGAGTAGTTTAAAATCTATTTGAATATTTCCTTCCTCTGCTTCAAGGAAACATTGTTACACATATAAGCAGTATGACATGTAGTCTAGGGAAGAGGAAAGGATGAATGTCTTCCCCTTTCTGTCCTGCCCTTGCACTTGCAGAGAAAACCTGTACACTTGCTTAAGCTAAGCATGAGTCTTCCTGGGTGAAATGGGACTCCTGAACAACATATATTGTATTGTACTATTGATCAGGTTACATAAGTCTGTAACTTAAAGAATCAAAAAAAGATTGGTAGATGAGAATAAATATATATAATCAATGCAACAGCCTTTGACTGTGTCCCAAACTAACATAAAATGTTGCTTATGAATGTATTGTGTGCATTAAGTCACACTGGAAAGAAAAATGGTGGGACCTACTTCTGTATTATGCATTTATAACACAATGATAACAGTCTTTGGGTGAGATGGAATAAGAAGGGAAATTCAGTTTTCTATGTTCCTTGAAGAGTGCAGTTTAATTAACAATGACTACAACACATAATACGTTTAGTTAAACAATCCAGAGTTATTGTTTGTTTCCATTGTGGCATGCTTGTTATCTGAAGAAGGAAGCTGCTGGCTAAGTTAAAAGGTGGCTTGCCTTTTCAGTAGTTAGGAGCATTGGAGCAAAAGGATCCTAGATGACAGGCACTACATGTGGTTCCAGCCTTTGGCACTGAGGCTTCCCTTAGAATATTTACAGCTGTTTTCCAGAAACTGTCAAGAGGCAAACATAACGTCACATAATCATCATCTGATGACATTGATTTTCCAGAAGTGACACTTGAGATAGCATGAAGGTTAGGGCAATTGGTTTGTGCTAATTAGAGCTTTCTCTTTCCTGTATTAGATCATCTTATATTAGATCATCTTATCCTATGTTAAATGTCACTTGGTTTACATGGTTCATTTTCTTGAAATTAAATACATTTGTCAGCATACCTGTCTGACACCATTTAAAAATATCGGCTCATGAAGTGTTAAATTAATGGGAAGAGTTTGCATCAATATACTTCTAGCAATTATGAGATTATCTGGATTTCTAAAATTACCTAGCTACTATAAACTTTTCCTACATTGTGCCTCAATTGCTACATATTTTTGATCCTATGACACAGAATAGAGAAAGTTTATTTTTAAAAAAATGAAATGATTGTTCAGGTTCTGATACTCAAAACAGAAAAATATAAAGTTTGCACATAGAGACATTAATAATTTGAGCTAGATAGGATTTGGAGATTGTGACAGGTACTTTCGATCAAGAAGATTTATCTCCTCGAATGCTGTGTAAAAAAAACAACAAACAACTGATGTCTGCTGATCAGGGAAGGTCAAGTCCATTTTTAACTTCTCATCCTTATAATCGCTTGACTCTAACATTACAGTTCTCTTTGACTTAAGAGTTTTGTAGGTGAAAATACATGACTGGGGTTCTGTTTATGCATGTGTGTTTTGTTTGTTTAACGATTCACAACTTTTCCCAATATTTATAGAAGATGGACAGGTTGCTTACCTGGAACTGTATTTCTTCAAGTGGTCATAGAGACCATGAAGAAGAATTCCAGTTTTAAGTCAATAGCATTGTTTTCAACTGAAAACTGAATTATAGGTTGCTTACCTGTAACCGTAGTTCTCTGAGTGGTCCCTGTGGATGCACACCTTAGATATTTCCTGCGCTTGCGCAGACAGTACGGAACCTTCTAGCATAGAAAATTGCAAATATAGCTAGACCCCGCCCACCCTCCCCCCGAGTGTATGTATATATAGCCCGTGGGCGGGGCTAGCCCTCACTTCTCTTGATCCGCCGCTGATGCAGCAGTCAGAGAACCTTCTCTCTTGCGAGCTTGTCTCCTGTTCTTATTCTTCTATTCTTGACTGATTTTTTGGCTGACTCGGACTGTCCCTGGACCTTGCTGTTACTCTCCTGACCTGAACTTGGATTGGATTCGGTATCTTCCCTGGCTCTTTGACTCGGACAGTCCCTCACTATGATTTCTACGATGGCCGCCACTTTTAAGAAGTACCTGCAATGCCCCAACACGTTTCCTGACTCTGACGGGCATGCCTTGTGCCTCTCCTGTCTGGGGGAAGGCCATGTCCCGCAATCTTGCTCGGTGTGTGTGGCTTTTACGCCACAAGCCAGGTAAAACCTAGACGCGAGGATGAATATATACGATGAATATATATGCTATACGAGCGTGCTCTGAACCCCCCTGTCGACCCCAAGACCCCTGCGGCTGTAGAGGCACCCGGAGGGGAGCCTCCCCGCCCGTCGACTTCCAAGGGGATTGTTAAGAAGAAGGCTAAGAAGACCAAGCTGAAGGCCGTGGCGGCTCAGACCCCCGCCTCGATGGCCCAAGATGGCGGTCGTCCGGGGCAAGCAGCACTTACCAAAGATGGCTTCCGTGCTCTGGCGTCGGAGCGGCTTCTGAGCTCCCGCCCATCAAGGAGGTCACGCCCACCATCGCGCCGCCCTTCCGAGGGGAGGTACTGCTCCTCCTCTCGCCGAAGTTCCTCCACCTCCTCATCTTCGGCCTCCTCCTCCCCTCGTCGACGTCACAGAAGATGGACAGGTTGCTTACCTGGAACTGTATTTCTTCAAGTGGTCATAGAGACCATGAAGAAGAATTCCAGTTTTAAGTCAATAGCATTGTTTTCAACTGAAAACTGAACAAATAATTTGACATCTGTCCAGTTTTGACATCTATTGGTAACAAACAAGTTACCAGTGCTCAAGGTTGTTGTAGTAGTTGTGGTGGTGTGACTTCATGTCATTTCTGACTTGTAGCAACCCTAAGTCAGTGGTTCTCAACCTGTGGGTCCCCAGGTGTTTTGGCCTACAATTCCCAGAAATCCCAGTCAGCTTCCCAGCTGTTAGGATCTCTGGGAGTTGAAGGCCTGAACATCTGGGGACCCACAGGTTGAGAACCACGGCTCTAAGTTAAGCCTAGCAAGACAAGATTTGTTCAGATGAAGCCTGTCTTTGCTTTCTTTTGAAGCCAAGACTGTGTGACTAAAAGTCACCAAAAGTAGTTTTTCAGGGGCTGAATCCACATCCAGTGCTCAAGTGACTATACCATACTAACTCATTTGGAATATTAGCAACATCAAAATAAAGATAACTTGCTCTCCTCTGGGCTATACATGTTTTACAGCTTGGTTTGTGTGTTAAGAAGATAACCACTCTTTGGATTGTGTGTGCCACTAGAAGATAGTGACAGCAAGCCTTTTTGTGTGGCAGTAAGTTAACCAGGAGACCCCTGGTTTAAAATCTGAATATAAAGTCTACCTACTGTTTCAGTCTTGCAATTTCAATATTTTGTGGTCCATACTTATATACTAATATTTGGTGTTTGTTTTGTCTTCATGTGGGAATTTAAAGATTAGTGTAATTGATTCAGATTCTCTCCTCCCCCCAAAAAGTTTGCAAGTATAAATGCATGCTTCCATTAAACAATGGATGCAGCAACTGACCGTAGTATCCGAGTGGAGACCCCATGTTTAGGGAAATAATATGAACTTAATTTGCTAAGTGCTGCAAAAATGTCATGTAAGCTAGCCATCACTTTTACAGCCTGCTTTGGAGATTTCCAAGAGTAGTTGGCTAAGGTGAAGAATTCCTACCTATCAATGTGAGTGTAGTGGATAGAGTACTAAATATTAGATAGTGACTTGAGGGTTATACTTTCTAATGTTCATTGAGCCATAACCGTTCACTAGATAACCATGGATAAAACTCCCTTTCTCTGTACCTATCCTACTTCAATGGCTTGTTGGGAGGGGAAGAATACATATCTTGAGTTCATTGATTGAAAGTTGGGATTTTTTATAGAACATGAATAAATAGTGCCTAATATTTACTGTACATGAATGCCTTTGAATCTATATGAAGGCCTTCCTTGATATTGATTTGGTTCTCTCCAAAGTATTGCCAGAGGAAACAAAGAAATGTCATTACTCCAACCTGGTTGTTATCACAGCAGAGGCTATAATAGTAAACTGTGCAAAAGAAAGCCCCCTTCTTACAATACTTTATGACTTTGTTACAAATGTACATCATTGTGTTATTCAGCTATATAGCTTTTACAATCAAAATAACTTTCCTGATTTTAAGAAGAAAGGGGATCAAAGTAGTAAGAATGCTTGCTGCTGTACAGGAAGTTTGCCTTTCAAATACATGAGCCAAGTGCAGTATGTGGCCTCAGACTGAGTTGGAGCCAAGCCTTAAGGAGGAAGGCTTTTGTATTGTACTGTTGCCAGGTTCTTTCTCATGACTGAGATATATTTAGCTTGTGAGAGGCATAAAAACGTATCCTAATCCAGAACAGTTTGTATGCCATGATTGTCCCTGCTTTGGTATCATTTGCATTGATTATATAATATACTGCTAATTACTTATTCTACTAAAAATGTTTTATCTCTTGCAGGCATTTGACTTCTTGGGAAATTTTGTTGAGCAAAGCCCCTCTTCTACAAGTACCAGGAAGATACTGCATCTTTTCAAGAAGAAATTTCTTCAATATTACTGCACCACTAGGGAACAAAAGGAAAGAATATTCAGAAAGAAGAATTATAGGGTTTGTATCAATAATAATAAAACACATTACAATTTAATGAAAGTCTGCGTTTCAGGCTTGCAGAGTGAAACCTTAATCAGTATCTTAGCTTCCCATGTTTTTGTTGTGTCTGTGCTTTTGCGTAAACAATCCACGCCTTCCTTTTGGAGAATTGTTTGAGTTACCCTCCTGATCCTGGATTCTTCATTTATTTTTTTTGTTTCAGAAACAATGGAATTTATTTGTTAGGGTATCCATACAGATTATGGACCAACCATGAAAGTTCCAGCATTTTGACACAGACCTCTTTAATTGGAGCCAGCCATTGTGTCTTCAGATATAATTAGCTTTTGCTTCTTTGTCCCAGAACATTGTATTCAGTCCAATCTGATATCTATCAGTGATTCATGATGCTGTTTGCTATCACTATCTTGAAAACGAGTTACAACTGAGGACTATTCAGAACTTTTACTTTAGCCTGTATTCAACTCCACACAACATATTTTAGTTTTTGTGTACAAATTCAGGCTGCTAAGGCTTACCTCTGTAATTTGATGGAAAACCTAAAGTAAGTTAAAATATGTGGTAGGTTTATTCATTTCCAAAAGCCTCTTACTTTTCCCATCTCTTGTTATATTCATCAGTCAATAATCTCCAGTAATAGGTCACTATATTCTTGGTTTGTAGTTAGTAAGAATGCTGAGAGGAGCTCTGTCAAGGTTACCCAAATAATTTATGGCAGTTTGGAGACTTTAAATTTGCCCTCTCTCAAAACCTAGCAATTATTTATTTACACTGTTGATGAGATATTTTAAGAACATTATCAGTATCAGAAGGTCTGACAGGGTTATGCCCTGTTGAGTCTGTGAATAAAATTTCAGTAAAGACGGTGACATAAATTCCACATATAAGTTTAGAAAAGTTATGTTTACAGGCAAGTCATTTGTCTCATTCTCAAAGGCAAACCTTATTTGAAGAAATCTTGCAAAACATTTGATAATACCGGGATTGGTTTACCTTAGGGTTGCTGTAAATCAGAAAGTGCTTGAAGGTATACGAAGTTTACAAATGTAGGATCTGAAAGGATAGTCACTATTATTTTGTTTCTTCTCTGCATTTCCTCTAAAAGGCAGGAGTAACATACCTGTTGTTAATTCTTCTCTTCCTCTGTATTCTCATCCCATAATCTCTTATACGGAGGTTAGGATTAAACCTCTATAACCATTTTTGGAGCGGGGGAGGGCACGGAGGGAAAAGTCTGACCACATGGGTGAAACTGGCTTTTTGCTTGATGTGTGTACCAAGGCCAAGAAGTAGTTTGCATTATGGAGCAGAGAATCAAACAATTACTCAATTTCCTATCGCTAGCCTTTTAAAAGATTATGATTTTTTTGAATTTAAATTAGCAACATTCTTCCTTTGTGTCCAAAAAGCAGGAACATTCTTTTTCTAAAACCAGCTATCCTTTCTTTGTTTATCAGGTATTCTATGCAAGAAATGTATGAAGTGGTAGCGGTTGTGAGTGAATACAAGAATTTTGTCCCTTGGTGCAAAAAATCAGATGTGTTATCCAAGCGTTCAGGATACTGCAAAGCACATTTAGAAGTGGGATTTCCTCCTGTGGTGGAGAGGTACACTTCAGTTGTCACGCTAGTAAGACCTCACTTGGTTAAGGTAGTACTTTTATTCCCTTATTTCATGTCATATACAAGTTGATTGCTCTTTTGTTCTTTGTAAACATATGTTATATGTAATGTGTCTAAGAACTTAAGGAATAGCCACTTACAACTCTGATTTTACTTTCTCTCTATAGAAATGACCATGAAATAATTTTTAGCATTTTGTTTTGCATGAACTGACGAGAAGCTAGACAATCATATGCTAAATAGCTAATGCAAATGTTTTTTCCCCAGGAAAAATTGCATGTCACATTTAGGATAGAATAATATAAAGGTAAAGTTTTCCCCTGACATTAAGTCTAGCCATGTCTAACTCTTGGGGGTGGTGCTCATCTTCATTTCTAAGCTGAAGAGCCGGTTTTATCTGTAGACGCCTCCTAGGTCATGTGGGATGGGTTACATTCCTGAGAAGCAGTACCTACTGATGTACTCACATTTGCATGTTTTTGAACTGCTAGGGTTGGCAGAAGCTGGGCTGCTGACTTTTCAGTCAGTAAATCCAGCAACTCAGTGGTTTAACCCTCTGCATCACCCAAGAATATGTGAAACTATTATAGGAACAGCAATCATCCGGTACTATAATGGATGCAGAATGTAAGGTTCTTTTTCTTGTTGCTGTATTTACACTTTGTACTCAGTGGAGTCCATCTACAGAGCAAACTGAATGTGATGGAATTCTTCTCTATCAACCTTTATACCAGAGGAGAGTGAATTTCTCTAGTTTGCCCAAGCCATACACCTCCCAATCCCATACCCTAAGTGGTACTGGCATTTTTAGCTGAGGACCACATGAAGCTTGCAATAAATCAGCAATTTGAGCCTATATATAGTTTGAAAATAGTCTTTTGTTGGATGTGATGGAAATGACTGACAAATGATACAACTTATCTAATAACTACATAGCTGTTGTGCACAGAAATGCGACAATTGAGAGGATGGATTTCAAAAATAAATCTTTTCCCGTAGGCATCATGCACAGATGGCAAATTATTTAATCATCTAGAAACAGTGTGGCGTTTCAGTCCAGGAATCCCTGGCTATCCAAGAACATGCACCTTGGATTTTTCAGTAAGTATGAAAGGTTTTCAGAACAGTGATACACACTTTTGAAGACAGAACAAGATGTAATGTTGCTCCTAATATTGTTTGAAATCTATTTTTAAGTGTCACTTTTTCAGCACCACATAACTTTGTCTGAAGCCTGAAAACTAATTCTGTAGAGCCTCTTAAGCTTCCAATACTATTTCCCTCCCATTTTGTTGGTGAAAGAAAACAAGCCAGCACATCTAGTTCTTTGAAATCTGACCTTCATGTACAAATGTGTAATTTTCTTCATGGTGGAAGAAGCGATAAAAATCATTATTTGGTGCAAATCTGTTTTGTTTGTTGTCAAGTTTTTAAAAACTGCTGACAATGGCGAAGGTCTATAAATACCCTAAAGGCACCAGATCCCACCTGATCTTGGAAGCTATGCAAGATCAGCTCTTGTTACTGATAATAGTTAGAAGGGAGTCAGTATTTGATGGCTGACTCCCTTCTAAGGAAACACCATGGAATTCATGGGATAGCTGTAAGTCGATACACAATTTAAAATATATGTGTGTGCACATATACACTACTTTACCTGCTGCCAAATGTGCTGCATTAGGAAGCACACTTGTCTTTTAAGGTAGCTGTTTTTGAGACTGCTCTCCCATTTGTTTCTCAAAGTCCACTTGGTGTTTAAATGGCATGGCATGTCACGTGAGAGGAAGGGAACACTGCTGCTGGAGAAAATAACCTTGTTAATCTCATCCTAGCCAAAGAAGAAATACAGGGGGAGCTGCACTTTCATTGCAAGGTTTCTAAAGCTCTCAAGCAAATGACCCCCCCCCCACTTACCTGCCTTCACAGTTGATTCAGAGAGTAAGGTTCCAAAGTTTGAGTGGTGCCCTGTGGCATCTCCATTATGTAACCTCAGCACAGTAATCTTTCCTAGTAATGTAGACAACCTTCCATTCCTTGAAGAAGCAGTCATCCTCCCCTTTGACTTTTCCGTTACAACTCCAACTGAAATTGATTCAGTTTAACAGTATATTTTCTGTTTTGTGTATATCAATTGCATCTTTTTAATTACTTGGTTGTTATACTGAAAAATATGGAAAAAGCAGTGGGAGGAAATACTTCTTGCAGTATTTTAGTGCTTGGGATGCATTAATTAAGTTATATTTGGCTCTCTTCAAAGAACTTAGACCTTTGTACATCTTGCCCCTTGAGAGCCAAGTCTTACAAGTTTGCGATAGTGACTTTTTAAGCTCTCACTGTTTCATTTCCTGTTCCAGAGGAAGAGGCACCAGGGAGTAGATTGTCCTTCTTACTGAAGCAGTTGGCCTTGTGTATACACACCATTCCCCCGTTGTTACCCATCTTGCCAGTTTTGTTACTTAGCAGGTATTCAAGGTGGGACGAATAAGTAGGCTGAGAAAACTCAAAGCTTGTAAAAGTTTAAAATATTAGATTTTTTTTGAAGGGCGACCTTGCCCATTTGGATTTTTGTAATTTGGAAGTTTATTCTTAAGTGGTGCTGCTTGAAGCAAATTCTGAAAGATTGTTTTCATTCACAGATCTCTTTCGAGTTTCGTTCCCTTCTGCATTCTCATCTCGCTACTCTGTTCTTTGATGAAGTAGTTAAGCAGATGGTTTCTGCATTTGAGAGAAGAGCGTCCAAGATATATGGTCCAGAAACCAGCATACCTCGAGAACTAATGCTTCATGAAGTGCATCATACATAAGACTACTTGGATACTACACATAGACATGGGATGCTTCTCTTTATGTGGGGACATTTTTTGGCAATTATGTAGAATACTACTGTACAAAACCATGTAAGATGCAGGTGTACATAATGGTAGAAGCTTCCATCAAGTGCAATTCCAAGGTGCTGATAACTTTACCAGATTTGCCTTCATCATCTTGCCAGCATATATGAAACTCCAAAGTGTGACAGTTTCATTGCCTTGTTTTGCAGTGTGTAATAGTTAGTGGAATCAAGTTTAAGTTATTCTTTTAAGTGCATATTTTAAGTTATTTTTATTTTGCTATTAAAGCTTTAAACCTGTGGAGGACAAGTGTAATCAAAGCTTGTTTCTCAAGTGTGTAAAATATGATAGTAACATTACTGTGTAGGATGAGCGAATCCTAGGCAAAGATCTCAACAAATAATTTCATAGAGTGCAGCAATGTTGTGTTATAATAGATGGTTGACTCTCCTGAAGTCTTAAACCTGTAATGATCCAATAACCTAAATGTTGAGGTCTCTATACTGTTAACTTAGAGGATGTTTGGATTTATCTGTTTTCATATATTGCTTATCCAAACTGAGGTTTGTCTTGTAGTCTTGACAGATTATCCTTTTAAAGTGTTAAAGTCAAGACACTCACTTAGACGGCATACTCTTGTCATTTTCTCTAGAATTTGGCGGATGCTGGAGTACTTATTGACTCTCTGCATAGAGGTCTTTTAAAATGGTGTTTGGCAATATCAAGTCATAACCAGGTTTTAATACTGCGTATGATGCTCGAGGGTCATTTGACCTACATGCGAAAGACATTTCAGGTGTACATTTTCTGAGGAGTAAAACACTTCAGAAAATACTTTAAAGCCATTTCATAAGAAAATCTTATACCTGCCTTGTACTGAAAGGCAACATAATTTCTCAGCCTTAAATCTATGCAATTGTGGCCATGGTCGCTTCCCTCCCGCAATGATCTACATAAACAACTTCTGCATTTTTCCAGAAGTTGGCCCATGAAGGGAATTTCCCCAACCCTGCCTTAAATATCACTGAACGAATTCATATTTTTCTCTAAAGCCATACTGATACCTACAAAACAAGGTCATGCTTTCTGAATAAGGTAATACGTTTCATGAGTTTCAGCGATCTTTTATTACAGAAAGTTGTCACATAATTGTATATTTCTCTATTTTGTACACAATTTTTATCAAGCCTTGCACACAATGGCTTCTGCATTTCCTAGTGACAGCAAGCACCAATAAAATCTGATTTTAACAGAATGGCAAGTGCTTTCACTGGTTTAGGTTCGGAGCACAGCATTGGTACATGGATCTTGCACCCAGTATCAGGAATGTAGAAATGTCTTTATTAAGAGTACAAAATAAATTATCTGTAGGCATGAACATGTGCCAACCCAAATCCAGCAACAAATGTTACAGTGATTCTTTCAACACCGCCCCTTCTGCAGTCACTTATCCATCCCGTTCTCATTGACCTGGCGTTTACTTAACCTGTCAAGGCCCTCATTAGTTCATGATATGCTTCCATGTCATCCAGGATTAGAACATGCCGCCTCCCATCCCTCCCATGCCGCCCCCCATTCCTCCCATGGCAGGCTCCTTCTCCTCTTTGGGTATTTCAGTGACCACGGCTTCAGCTGTAGACAGAAGGGAAGCAACGCCTGCGGCATCCAACAGGGCTGTTCTTACAACCTAAAAGAGTTAAGGACGTTAAATGAAGCACTACACCGTGGTTTCCCACAAAATGCTACAACTACTTGAAACCCAAGTACTTACCTTGGTTGGATCAATGATGCCTCGTTCTACCATGTTCACAAAGTCGCCAAGCATGGCATCATAGCCAACGTCGTGCGCACTTTGCATGATTTTCTCTACTATTAGTGACCCTTCGACGCCTGCATTCTTAGCAATAGTCATTGCTGGAATTTTCAGTGTCCTTTTGATGATCTCTATGCCTGAAAAACCAACAGGTTTTATTCTGATAAATATTTTACATAATGCTTGCAAAAAGAACATCTAAGCACCAAACCAATGTTGTCTTAAGATTCAAGTGTTCCATGGAAATTGTGAACTGGCATTTCGAGTTCTCTTACCAATTTTCTGATCTTCATTGGCTGGAGTCAAAGCATCTAGAGCTGGAATACACCGAAGTAGGGCACAGCCACCACCGAGAACAATGCCTTCTTCCACAGCTGCACGAGTGGCGTTGAGGGCATCGGTGACTCGGTCTTTCTTTTCATTCACTTCAACATCGCTTGTTCCTCCAACCTAAAAAAGGGGTGATTAGACCATTTAGACACTGACAAGCCAGTCTCTGTTCTGCATAACATTAATCTCAATCCGTGAAGTACTAAATAAGTTAGTTTTGCTTACTAGTTATGCCATGAAGAGCGGAGAGTTATTTCACAACTGAATTACCAGTTTGTATCTATTGCATAATAAGAATACACGAAGTTCATCAATGGCAAATTAAATGCAAATGTGTACACCTGGCTCTTTTGCATCCCCTCAATGCCACTGCATTGCACTGAACCTTCATCCTGCCTGTATTGCCTTGGCATAACAAACTACTATGAACACTAATATAATATTCGTTTTCATGTAATGCCTTTGTTATTTTTCAAGCTATGTTATCAAGAGCCAAAGTTTACTTTGGACAGTTCTAAGGAAGGGGAGATGGTATATTTACTATAACAATGTTGTGTTACTGCAAAGAGGCAACTAGACTAGCAGCTTAGAAATGTCAAAAACCTGCAGCCGTGTTACTTCCATGCTATTCTGGATAGACAGTTCACATATGGCAGGATATGTGCTTTCTACCATAAAGTATTTTAGGTCTGTGGCAAGGAGCGTCCTATGCAAGGGTTAACACCCAGTGCTACCCAAGCAAGGCTGAGATCCCTAGAGACCTCCAAGGCCTTCGTTTAATTTGTTTTTCTTGCTGTTAGCCGAAGACAAACTCACTCTTTCCTGTGTTAATTTTATCTGCTTCTCTCTATCATCAGCTTTGTGAGTCCAATGTATCTCGCTCAATAAATAAATTCCCCACAAGCTATTATTTGCAACTAATGGTGTCCAGTGAGGAAAAAAGTCCAATGATCACGGAATTAATGCTTCTTCTAAGTTTAGTAAGACCCAAAGAACTGAGGCAAAATATGTGATTACTACGAATTTAGAACAAAAGTGGGGAATCTAGGGTGTGAAGATGTTGGACTCTAAATCTCATCCCATACAACCATAATACAGGTCCTTCTCAAAAAATTAGCATATAGTGCTAAAGTTCATTGTTTTTCATAATGTAATGATAAAAATTAAACTTTCATATATTTTCGATTCATTGCACACCAACTGAAATATTTCAGGTATTTTTTTGTTTTAATACTGATGATTTTGGCATACATATCTCAAAAAATTAGCATATTCCATCCGACCAAATATGCTAATTTTTTGAGACAGTATTTTTGGGTTTTCAGGAGCTGTATGCCAAAATCATCAGTACAAAACAAAAAAAGACCTGAAATATTTCAGTTGGTGTGCAATATCTGAAAGTTTAATTTGTATCATTACATTATGAAAAACAATGAACTTTAGCACTATATGCTAGTTTTTTGAGAAGGACCTGTATATTCACGACTCTTCTAAAAATTGAAATCAAACAATAACTACAGAGAGGAGATTGACTAGTATTTCATTCAAGGTGACATTTGGACATCTTTGCCTTCCAAACTAAACTCGCGCTCCCCTTTCTGATGTTTTCCCTTTCCTGTTCAATCCCTTTGTTCTAAAACCAACACAATCCTTAAGCAAAAGCTCACATACAAGGATAAACCGGGAATGTGAACACACAAAGGTTGGACTATGTTCAGCTGAATGCTGTTACAGGGCTCTACCAAGATATGGGGTCATTCTAAATATTTTTTAGAATTGTAGAGGCCTCTCTATTAACCAACTAATTTCCTATAAAATTGGGAAGCCACTCAAATTGACCCAAGGGAGGAACACATTATTTCAAGATCAGAGATTAAGCAAAATATCAGGATTCTTGGTGTTAATTCATTAGCAATACCTAGCACTAATACTGGGTGTTTGGGATCAAAGCTGTATCTTATATGATTTGTACTTCTGAAGAACGTTTATTTACACATTTAACTACCAGGAACTAAATAATATTCTACCTGTTTAATGCTATTTTTAAAATATAAAAAATGAAGCTGGTAAATATTTAATGTTATAATCCACTGAGATTTACACCATGAAATTGTTAAAATTTTACAACTGTTGCAAAAAAAAGATTGGGCCCTTTATCTATCTTGATTTTGATCTCTAAAGCACACCATCTCCCAGAGTTTGAAAATTCCTTCTAAGAGTTTACTATACAAAAACAGTAACTTTCAGTCCAAATCATAATAAATCATGTTTTCCATGACAACACGAAAGAACTGCAGCAAGGCAAAGTAGATAACATACTAAATTTTAGCCAAACTTCAAAGGCCATTAGAAACAGGATCCTATATCTCACACACTCTCTGATCTTGAAGTCAATCCTTAAATTCACAGACGAAGAAGTCATATTATAGTTACCTTCAATACAGCTACTCCATCCGAAAGTTTAGCCAGGCGCTCATTCAGCTTCTCCTTCTCATATTCACTGGTTGTAACTTCTAGTTGTTCAATTATTTCTTGAACACGCTTTTCAACTTGAGATTTGTCCCCTTTCCCTTTAAGTAGTAAGCAGTCATCTTTTGTCACAATGACCTCTCCAACTTTGCCAAAGTCATGAGGCTGAACATCTTCCACATTTAAGGTCAAACCTTCTTCCCCGAACACCTGAAACAAATAACATTGAACACTGAAAGCTCAATATTGTTACCCTTCTGAAATATTACAGAACCCAATCAAATCACTGCTGAAATACTAGTGCTAACACCAGATCAAAACCTGAAAGGTTCTTAATTTTGCTGCTAGTCTAGTTCCTGGAACTCAATGGAAGAACACATGACATGTAGAAAAAACAGTGTTCTTTGTTCAAGCAATAGTGCAAAACCTATTTTCTACACAAAGAAAACCAAAATGAACGAGAAATGACAAGAAACCAATGGCTCAAATGAGGATCTAGGACCCACTACTGGAAGGATTGCTAGAAACCGAAGCCCTCTCCACCTTAGCATCAAAAGACAATTTTGTAAGCAGAGTTATTGGAAAAGCAATTAGCCCCCTTCCACAAAGACTGCTAATGCCGAAAAGACCGAACATTGCTGCAGTGACGCCTTGAGTTAAGAGTGTAATTTGTTCAGTGACCAAGCTCCTATCTCAAACTGTTCTTATCTCAAACCAATTTTTCCCAATGAAATACTATCCAGTTCCCCAAAATCCTCCTTTTTGTTATGTGGTTTAAAAATAATAATAACATGTACTTTATACATAACAAATATATGAATGCACATTCACATGGAACAAAAATAAAGGACTTTAAAATGGTAAAAGCACAAAGCTATGGCAAGGAAGCGTAAAGCACAAAATGAAGAAATGTCATTTTCTTCATACTGTACTCATTCCAGCCCCCCTCCCTCGCTTGCTCTCTCTCCATAAAGCCAAACATACCAAGAATAAAAACCACACAAAATCATCTAACCCAAAATTCTTCAAAGTGGGCATTAGCTCTTAACTCAAAACATTGTTCTCAAGTCAGAGCAAAACCTGGGCTGAGCCACAGCTCTTAAGTTGGGGTGCTCTTAAATAGAGGTTCCACTGTATAATGAGATGGAGGGAGCAATGATCGAAGATGGAATTAGATATTTTCCTCATTATCCTTTGGCAATTAGCATATCCCAAACACTATGAATTCAAATTACCCAGTGAAGAGAAACGCAGCTTTGCATTATGCTGGACATGTGGATACAGATCAACATTTCAATGTTTATTATCTTTAAGTCAAGAATGTCTGCCAGTGCTTTGAAGACATTTCAAATGTTTACTTACAGCACCACCAGTAGCAATTGCCATGTCTTTCAGCTGGTTTTTTCTGTTGTCACCAAACCCAGGTGCTTTTACTGCAACAACCTGCAGGCCAACTTTCAGTCTAAAAAAGAAGAGAAGATTTCACAGGTGTGCACAATCTTGTCGCAAATTCACAAAGCCGCAGAAAACCAAGAACATTTTCCCCACTGTGAACTCCCCCTGTATGTATGTACTTTAAAGCTGAAACACAGCCTACCTGTTTAATACAAGTGTACTGAGGGCTTCTCCGTCAACATCTTCGGCAATAATAACTAACGGCTTACGGTGATTATTGGCAATTTCAAGAGCTGGTACTATTGATTGAACATTGGAAATCTTTTTCTCACTGATTAACACATAGGCATCTTGGAATTCACATTTCTGTCCTACAAAGGAAAGCAGGATTCTTCAACTATTTGACAGTGATTTCAATAGCCAGGGGCTTTTGGATTATAAAATGCTAATAAGTCACATATTTCAACAGCTGCAAAATGTCAAATATATCACCACTGCAAAATACAGCCATTAGTCTCCAGCAGAGGCCGATTCCTTTAGCTTATTATTGAATCACTACACTTAATACATGCAAAACAGAAAGATGGGTAGATTCACACATTGATCTTGTTGGAAATTGCAATCTTCTTCAAGCCTTCTCTAAAAATGTTTATCTATGATCCTGTATGTGTGTTCTGAGCTTACTTTACTCTATGGTTCCCGAGAAGTTGTAGGAGGGGCTGCAGACCACATGCTCTCTTCCTCTGTCTCCTTTTGGCTATGTGACCTGTTGATAACTGTGTTGTTATAAGAGAGATGTCCTGGCCGGATGGCACAGACAATTATCTCAGACATATCTAAAATTGGACTGACAAGTTTTTGTATCTGTGTATGCTTATGTATATGTATGTTTTGTTTACTCACAAGAAGGTTGTAAGTAAACAAAAATGTTAATTTTATCAAAGTCTACTACATCTTTGTCTCTTGAGTGCATTATATAAAACAAGTTGTTTTATGGTAGAGTATACATATTTTGGGCACTGAAAAACACTTCTAAAGATCTGTTTTTATGCACTGGAAAATTTCTGATTTCCTAACAGATGAGAGAGATAGCAGGTTATTCAGTCTAACAACTGAAACACTGCCTTGCATAATTATATCTGGTTGTGTACAAGAGAAGATTATACTCTAAAGGGTTTTTGGCTCTTCTCTGAAAGGTTATGCTTTTCTAAAAAGTTATGATCTCCAAAAGGTACTTGTCCAAAAGGTTATGAATACCATTTTCCAAAAGATCTTGCTTGCCATTGTTCCAAAGGAAAGTTCTATTCTGATACGTCCTTCTCACTTAATTTCTAATATTTCTAATTCAGTCTCTTTGGAGCCCATTCCTGCAAAAGTGCTGAACTTAACACAATTTTGTACTGCACTCCTCTGAGCAATCAAAAATACCACAAAAGGTCATTATTTCATAGAAGGTTGCATACTTTTATGAGTCAATCAACACATATATGAGAAAGTCCATATTTCTCTTGTTGAACCAATTCAGAATTACCAGTCTGTAAGGCAGTGTTTCCCAACCGCTGTGACGCGGCACACTAGTGTGCCATGACGGACCTCCTGCTGTGCCGCGAGAAAAGCTCTTTGGCCCCCTTCCTTCCCCACTAATCCTGCTTGGGAGAGGAGGAGGAAGGGCTGGGTGGCGGCGAAGAAAAAGAAGGAGCCGGGGCACCGCCTCCTTCGGCCGTTCCCCCAGCCAGCCTCCAATACGCCATGACTTTTGCCCCTCGCTCGCTGAAGCCACGCGGAGGAGCCACGCCCACTGAAACCCGTCCACTGCTCATGCTCCTCCTCTGTAGGAGAGCTGAAGCCGGGGAGGGGGTGGGGCAAGGCGGGGCCTGGCTCCGCCCCCTCCCTGGCTTCGGCACTCCCAACAGCTGCTCCCAGCAGGCCACCATCCCCCAGCCGTTCTTTACTGTGTTAGAGCGTCATTTTGGTTGGTTGGTGTGCCCCCGGATTTTTTAAATATTAAAAGTGTGCCGCGGCTCAAAAAAGGTTGGGAAATACTGCTGTAAGGAATTAAAAGTCTTTTGCAGCCGAGACAGCCAATTCAAGAAAAGAAAGTCTAAATAATATGATTAAGTGACTATTCCTCATAATTTATGCAATGTAAATATCAGTATTCACTTATCTAGATATGTATATTTAGCAAATGTGCCAAAAGAGACAGAAAGCAGAATCTATGCCCATGAACTAATTCTGTAAACACAATCAAAGACTGAGTCTTGCATTTGCAGCCATCCCCAATTCTGATTGAAAAGGGAAATAATCTTATTTTACTTTAGTCAAATCACAAGGACGCCAAAGAGATCAGACTATAACACTTCGTTCCAGTTATGTTAACTTACCTTTAGCTGTATTGATGAAATAAGGAGAAATGTAGCCTCTATCAAACTTCATACCTTCAATGATTTCTAGCTCATCATTCAATGTTTTCCCATCCTATTTAAATAAAACAAAGGAAATCACCAAACTGATCCAAGCTATTCTAATGCCCCTAAAATGCCATACGATTGTTGCTTTGGATTTTAACAACAAGCAAGCAGTATGACAATGCATTTGTTTCAAGCCAAACATTCTCTGTTGCCATATTTTATACTGAAGAAATTATTTTACCAAGAACAAGAAAGTCATCTGAATAACCAATAAGTAGATTTAAACACTATCTCCAATTTATTCACTCTTAAATATCCCTGAAGGTTCTTTTCTAGTAATGATTAACAATATTAGTTTCTCCCATAAGCCGGTTACTAGGTTTTTAAAGAAATCGTATTGTAACATCCAATTGTAGTGAAGTGACAAAATGGCAATGTGTTTTTTTCAGGAAATGTGTTCATTGGCTTTGATGTGTGTAAGTATGGAAAACCGGGAAATGTAGAAGTATTTGAATATTTATATCTAGTGTGTTGATGTAAACTTGCTTTGAAATTGTTTTATTTAAAGATGGGCGTATGTAATGAAATGCTCAGATAAAGTATAAGTTTTAGATAGGTTTAATAGTTTTAGCTGAGAATTGGACAGAGGCCCCAAGCGTTGCCATAGCAACCTAGCTCCAAGCTGAGGAATAAACCAAAGGAGGGTTGATTCTGTGTGTGTGTAGTTAGTCGCTGGAGGAGTTTAAGGATAGATAGTTCTAAGAATGCGGGACTAGACCAGTGGTTCTCAAACGTTTTTGGCCTACCGCCCCCTTTCCAGAAAAAAAATTTGCTCACCGCCCCCCCTAGATATTAATTTTAATAGCAACTAAACAGAAAGATATATGGATTAATGCTCTACCTTTTTTTCGTAAAATCTAGTAAAATATGCTTGTGTTTAGGTAAGGTTGCCCAGTGTTTTTTTCCATGATTCAATCAGGGCCAGCTAACACCTCCCAACAAAGGATCCCCCCAGGCAATAACCAGCCAGGCACTAAAGCTGCAAGGCCATTCAATGCTAATCAAGGTGGCCAATTGGAACATTCACACTTATCTCAAGCAGACTAGACTTCTTTCTCCCACCCTGGACATTCCACTTGCCCAGACTTCACAACATATGAAGATGCCTGCCGTAGATGTAGTTGGGGCAAAAGATCACAATCGCGAGGGTGTGTGCGCCTGCAAGTTGCAACAGGACTGTATGCCGTGGGCGGAGGTCAGGAGAGGAAGGGGCGGGCTCTGCACAGAGCCCGTCCCTTTGTTCTCCTGAACTCCGCTCACGCCATAGAGCCCCATTGATGTGGGAGGAGGTCAGGAGAGGAAGGGGCGGGCTCTGCACAGAGCCCGTCCCTTTGTTCTCCTGAACTCCGCTCACGCCATAGAGCCCCATTGTCGTGGGAGGAGTTCAGGAGAGGAAGGGGTGGGCTCTGCACAAAGCCTGCCCCTTTGCTCTCCTGAACTCCGCCCACGTCATAGAGCCCCATTGATGTGGGAGGAGTTCAGGAGAGGAAGGGGGTGGGCTTTGCGCAGAGCCTGCCCCTTTGCTCTTCTGAACTCCGTCCATGCCATAGAGCCCCATTGGTGTGGGAGGAGTTCAGGAGAGCAAAGGGACGGGCTCTGCGCAGTTGCAACACGACAGGTAATGCCACCGCCCCCTTTCTAGGCTTCAGTGCCCCCCAATTTCATCAGAGGCTTCTACCGCTCCCCTGAAATGTGCAACCACCCACCGGGTAGGGGGGGGGGGTAGCGCCCACTTTGAGAATCAGCGGACTAGACTAATCGGGATTTAGACTCCTGAAAGGTAGTCAGGAAGTGAAAGGTGGCACTAAATAGCGAGTTAAGGTCTAGAGAGGAAAAGCTGAGGAGTAGCTGGGAGATTGATTAAAGAAATCTGTTCTTATGTATCTATGTAACAGTCTTGTATGAAGGAAACCCATTTTGAAATGTTGTTCCGCAAGCAATTGATCTCATGTAACCAATAAGCATATGCAATAAGAATAAGGATTACATAAATAAAAGATACTGTTTCATCTATCAGCAAGTCTCTCTCTCATTCCGTCTCTGGGATATTCGCTTCATAAATGGTGGGAGCAATAACACAGTAAAATCTCCGGAGAGGAATTAAGGATCTCGCAAAAAGGGAGGTCACCACACCCATCATTTAGCAGGCTTTGCAATACAGACACTATACATTGTTCCAAGTATCACTTTGCAATATTAATACTTGGGTTATTAGATTTTTAAGCCTATGTACCTTAAACTAAAACTTTAAATGGTTCAGGGGATTCAGCAATTTTTACTCATATACACACGCAGCACACAACTTACCTTAACTGTTATAACACCCTTTCGTCCAACCTTTTTCATGGCATCGGAGATTATGTTACCAATTTCCTTATCTCCATTTGCTGATATTGTTGCAACCTGTTAAATAAATAAAACGATAACTTCACCCTCTTCCTAAAGACACAGGACAGAAAAAAGTAACCACAACCATCACAGCACAAATTTTAAATCTGAAATTGCATTACATGGCAGTGTAGACTCGCTTCAATTAAACTGCATTGCTAAACTGAATTATACGGCAGTTTAGATGGAGCCTGAGAAAGAGAAATATCAACCCTATTAAACACCATCTCTCCTCTGCGAGAGAAAATAGATGGAAAAGAACCAATTTCTTATGAAGAAATGAGTATTACCTGAGCAATTTCTTCGGGAGTTGTGACTGGTTTGGATAATTTCTTTAATTCATTAATTGCAGCATCAACAGCTAGCATCACTCCTGGGGGAATACATGACAACCATGTCAATCAGATGATGGTGATTACGTTTATTTACACCTTATCTCCATAAGGAGACTCAAAAGTGGCTTAAATTTAAAGCATTTCAGTACAATTTAAAATCTATTCAGTACTTATATCCAGCAATGGCAAATACATATGTAAAATGCCTTCAGCCCCCAAACCTATTAACAAATATCATCCCAGTTACATAACATGGATTACTGGTATTTATATTAAACATGGGGAGTTTCAACACATGACTTGACAGAAAATACTAGTGGTTCTCAACCTGTGGGTCCCCAAGTGGCTTCAGACTCTGGACGGCGCGGCGTTATGCCCGTCGTCTTCTGTAAAAAGCCTTGGAGTACATTTGGACACTCGGCTTTCCATGGAGACCGTCAGCCGAGTTGTGTTTTTCCACCTCCGCCAGGCTTGGAAGCTGGCCCCCTACCTGTCCCGCCGCAATCTGGCCACGGTGATCCAAGCGACTGTCCTCTCAAGGTTGGACTACTGTAATGCTCTTTACATTGGCCTACCTTCGTGACCTCCTGGCTTTCCGGAAAGCCTGTAAGAATTGGCTATTCCGGCAGGCTTTTGACAACTGAGTCCAACTATGTCTATTTGAGTCAGCTCAAGGACATGCTAATTGAGCAAATACTGTTGCTCAATGTAACCTTTTATCATTTTATTGTTGTTGTGTAACTGTTACAGTGTTTTTATTGTTTTATATTTTACACATTATTGTATCCTGTTTCTTGAATTGTGAGCCGCCCCGAGCCACCTGGGAGTGGCGGCCAAGAAATCCAATAAATAAATAAATAAATAAGTGTTTTGGCCTACAACTCTCAGAAATCCCAGCCAGTTTACCAGCTGTTAGGATTTCTGGAAGTTGAAGGCTGAAACATCTGGGGACCCACAGATTGAGAACCACTGTACTAGAGTAGCCTTTTAATGAGTCATTTTGCAGCCATTTTAAAGTAAACCTTCCATCACTCCCGACAAGGATGGCAAATTGCTATGGATAACTGGAAATGCAGTCTAAAATCTATGGAGGGCACCACTTTGGGGTGGGAATGCTGCATTTAAATCTTATGGAGTTGGGCAAATTCCACTGAAAATTTTTATCCAACTCATTTTTTACCTTACAGTCAGATCATTAAAACACAAAACAAGACAAACTTTATCAAGACTGTTACCTCTCCTAATTTCCACTGGATTTGCTCCTTTACTGATCTTTTCAAATCCTTCCTTTGCAATTGACCGTGCCAATACCGTTGCGGTTGTGGTACCATCTCCAGCCTCTTCATTGGTATTGTTGGCAACATCCTGAACCAGTTTGGCTCCAATGTTTTTGTATTTGTCCTTCAAGTCAATGGCCTTGGCTACTGTCACACCATCTTTTGTCACTTTAGGGCTTCCCCAGCTCTGTTCAATGATTACTGTTCTCCCCTGGTAACGCAACATATGATTTTTTAAAATAAAGTGTTGCACAATTCGTGTACAATTTTTACTAATGTTTACAAGTTATTCCACCAACAGCTGACATCTCCTTTAAGAGCCTATAATGGCACTTAACAAGATTCCAAATGTACATCCTGAAAATTGTGTTACCCTGTTTTAACAACCTAGAATGAGAGTTTTGCACCCAAAACAGCCCTTTTCCCCCCCCCCCCCAATATGCTATCATAACCTTTTGGCAGCTCACTGCTTTATAATGTGATACACACAATTCCTTAATAACACATCAGTGTTGACCAGGACAAGCAGCAGTTAGAATAAAATAAAGTGAATGCTTCTATTATGTGGATATTCATGGAGTTGCTGGAACAGAGAAAACAAACCTAAGTAACCAGCAACCATGATACCACAGCAATAAGTAAGAATACACCAAAGTATTTTGACTGAAATTAATTCTTGACGACTGGTAGGACTCTTTCAACAAACGCTTTGCTAGGAATCGTGCAAAACACATCTCCCTGGCTTCCTGAGCGTCTCTGCCGAATGTGAGGTCACGGAAGACACAGGAGAGGGAGTTCTGGGCACCTGACATTTAGAAATGTACTCAAGCAAATATTTGGACCTCTGCCTAAGAAACCACAAGGCATGGAGGCTAATGGGAATAAAACCAAGTCGGATGCTGACAACATTATACTGAGACAGGAGGTGGAAGTCATAGAAAACTGTGTTTTTAATGAAAAACTTTGAGACTGGGATTGCATTAAGGAAACTTGGAATATCAACAACCAAACAAAAGCTACCAAGTGACTTCAGAAACTTAATAGTAAACTTGGACTCACACCACCTACCTTTTTTTACTGGTTAAGAATAACCCTTGGCTGCTCCTTTAGGGTACAGAATTAAAATGTTTATTTCCATAGGGTGCTCTCCACACCCTCTGGAGATTATTTTTGGACATTCTGGAGCACAAAGGTTATTTTCCATACATACATACACACTTGGGGAAGGGAAAACTCTTTGTTTCAGCCAGTGTTTCCTAACCTTTTTGAGCTGGCATTAAAAAAACCGGGGCACACCACCAACCAAAATGACACAAAATGGCACTCTAACACAGTAAAGAACAGCTGGGGGATGGTGGCCTGCTGGGAGCAGCTGCTGGGAGTGCTGAAGCCGGGAGGGGCCAGGTCAGCCATGCCCCCCCGGCTTCAGTCTCCCACAGGAGCCTTGAGGGGGCAGTGCCAAGCCAGCATTGTGCTGGCTCTGCCACTGCTGGCTTGGCACTGCCCCCTCAAGGCTGGCTGTGTGAGCGCTGAAGCCGGGGGTGGGGAGGGCGCCATGCCCTGGCTTCAGCCTCCCACAGAAGAGGAGCATGAGCGGTGGACGGGCTTCAGTGGACGGGCTTCAGTGGACGGGCTTCAGTGGACGGGGCTCCTCCGCGCGGCTTCAGCAAGCGAGGGAGGGGCGAGAGTCATGGCGGATTGGAGGCTGGCTGGGGAAACAGCCGAAGGAGGCGGCGCCCCAGCCCCTTCTTTTTTTTCGCCGCCGACCGGCCCTTCCTCCCCCCCCCCCAAGCAGCAGGAGGAGGGGGAAGGAAGGGGGGAGAGAGCTTTTCTCGCGGCACACCTGATGATCGCTCACGGCACACTAGTGTGCCACGGCACACTGGTTGAGAAACACTGGCTTAGGCAGTGGCTTCTTAAACTTATAACTTGTGATCTCCTTTGGCCCCAGAACTTTTACATGACCGCCCCCAGTCTATAGGTATTAAGTAAATATAAAAATCAACCCCTTGCTAAATAACAAATCAGCATTGCAAGGCTTGCTAAAAAGGTCGAGTTTCCTTTTTATAAAGTACAGCTGAAGCATCACCTACAGAGTCCACTGTAAGTGCTGAATATAAGATTTGTTTAAATACCACAAAAACTCAAGTATAAGCCAAGTTTTTCAGCCCCTTTTTAGGCTGAAAAAGCCCCCTTCAGATTATACTCGAGTCAAAGTAATTATTTTACTCTGTCATTGTTGTTGTTATTATTATATTTATTATTACATTATTTTGCTCTATTTTTATTATTACATTTATTATTTTACTCTATTATTATTACATTTATTATTTGACTATTATTATTGGAAGGATACATAAGCATATTTACCTTGAAGGTGATTAGAAAAATGGTTTAATTAGAGTTGGGCAGTTTTATCTTAAATTGGTTTTATGTAAATATTCAAAATAATTTAATTTTATTAGTATCTATTTTTATTTTGAAATTTACCAGTAGCTGCTACATTTCTCAACAGGGGAGACCACCAAAACTTCTAGTTACAGCATAGAAGATAGCGCACATTCTCCAATGCCTTTATTCTCCATGAAGATATAATAACCCTTTCTGTTGGAAGTTGGAAAGAAACCTATTCCACGTTGTATGGTAGTCCTGGCATTGTAAATCTCCCACACAATACAGTTTTCTCCTTCTCCATTACACTGTAAAAGCTCATAGCATGTTAGGTTGCCTCGTATTTCACTCACTTACCTTGCCACAAACTCATTCACATCAGGCAAGTTTGTTAACTGGCAATATCTTTACAAGCAAAATTTAAAAATAAGAGCCCAAGGGCATGAATTAAGTGCTTGTAAGCATACTCGATACATCAGGAAGTATTAATGACATGTTCAGTCCTCCCACCAGGAAAAAAAATCATGTTTTACAAGCATTCTTTTAATCAATTCTATGAAAATTAACCTCTGTACCTTTGGTCCCATGGTGACAGCCACAGCATCGGCAAGCAAGTCCACGCCTTGCAGCATGAGAGCTCTCGCGTCTGCTCCAAATTTGACATCTTTTGCATAGGCTCTTGTGAGGTGTGGGGCAAGTGCTCTGGACACCGGCCTCACCTGACGAAACACTGTTGGCAAACGTAGCATTTCTATAAACAAAGAGATAAAAATTACACAGGCTTCAACATGAGGAGAGTACCAATTGTCCCAAGCTAATCTTCAGTGCAGTCCGCAACTATGAATTCAAAGACTATGTGGCCTTCAATTACTGTAATTACACAAAATATCCAAACCCATACATCAATTGGCTTACAACCTCTTCCTATGCCCTGAAGTGACCCCGAAAAATTGTGTTTGATCATGGATCCATAAACTTTATTTGGGTATCAGCAGCACTGCATTCCCAAATAGTGTTTCTTCCAAGAATTAACCAAAATAGCGTGGCCACTACCAGATCAAACAAAGCATAATCTGTCCCTTTATCAGCAATCCCTGAATTGGCAGGCAAAGACTTTTTTATTCTGCTATGTTTATGATGTTCAAGCTATGCTACTGATGAAAGAGAAGTCTAACTGGTTGAGTTGTTTTTAATTTCTTTTTATGTTATTTTTTAAATCCCAACTTTGTTTTTGCTTTTTATTTTATTGCTACTAGGCTTTTGAGCAAAGAGCAAGAGGCCCCATCAACAGAGATGTATAAAATCCCACATGATCTGCTTTGAACTGGGTTATATGACAGTGTGGGAGCAGATAACTGTTCAAAGCATATCTGGTGAATTATCTGCCTTGATATTCTGGGTTATATGGCTATGTGGAAGGGCCCTAAAATAAGCAGGCCCCTTCTACACTGCTATATAATCCACATTATCAAAGCAGATAATCCACATTATCTGCTTTGAACAGGATTATGAGTCTAAAAGGTAGAGGTTTTCCCTTGACATCAAGTCTAGTCATGCCAGACTTGGGGGGTGCTCATCTCCATTTCTAAGCCAAAGAGCCGGTGTTGTCCATAGATGCCTCCAAGGTCATGTGGCTGGCATGACTGAATGGAGTGCAGTTACCTTCTCGTTGAGTGGTACCTATTGATCTACTCACATTTGCATGTTTTCGAACTGCTAGGTTAGCAGGAGCTGGGCCTAACAGCGGGAGCTCATGTTGCTCCCTGGATTCGAACAGTCAACTTTTTGGTCAGCAAGTTCAACAGCCCAGCAGTTTAACCCACTGCACCACCATGGGGCTTCTATGTGAGTCTACACTGCCATATAATCAAGTTCAAATCTGGATTTTATATGGCAGTGTAGAAGGGGCCCCAGTTTATAATGGGGGGAAAGCACAATTAACTGGGGCTAATCTTGGAAGACCCAGATGCTGTAGTTTCTGTATTGAACCAAAATTTTGAGGGATCAAGGTTTGAATCTTGGGTCACAGAAATCCACTTGGTGGATTGGTCACACTCTCTCAACCTCAGAGGAAGGCCAAGGCCCTTCGTTGGTGAACAAATATTGCTGAATCCATCAAATAAAGAGCTCATGGGTCACACATGGGCAAACTTTGGCCCTGCGGGTGTTTTGGACTTCATCTCCTACCAGCTGTTTGGAGTTGAAGTCCAAAGTGCTTGGAGGGTTGAAGTTTGCCTATGCCTGTTATAGTATTTCTAGTACGCACTGCAAGGATGGAGATAGTCGAAGTATGGAAACAATTATAAGTGGTATAATTACAATTATAAATATTAGGTATGGAAACAAACAATAATATATTATCATATTATGCGAATGTGGCGCAGCTGGCTGGGTGTCAGCTGCATAAGATCTCTACTGACCAGAAGGTCATGAATTTGAGGCCTGCCCAAGTTGGGGTGAGCTCTCGACCAATTGTGTAGCTTGTTGTTGACCTTTGCAACCCGAAAGACAGTTGCATCTGTCAAGTAGGAAATTTAGGTACCACTTGAGTGGGGAGGCTTAATTTAACTGATTTACGAGGCCATAAAATATCCAGGAAATACACACAAAAGGAGTGAAGGAATGTGACAACTCCTCCTGGTGGCCAGAAATGCTGGAATGTTAAATTGCCTCTATGTCTGTCTTATATGTCAAATAGCATTGAATGTTTGCCTGTATATGTGCATTGTGAGTCCCCTGCGGGGTGAGAAGGGCGGAATATAAATGACGTAAATAAAAAAAATAAAATTACAGCATAATGTATTAATTATTAAGTGGGGGCTATAACTAGTCTCTCTCTCTCTCTGGCATTACTTCATGAACAAAGATTCTTAGGAAGGACTCATCCCATGCTTTTTACAAGCGTGTTGATGACTAAAAAGGCCAATCAGAGATAAGCAAGTCCAGTTGCAGAAAGCACAGCAGAAAGTCTCCTTGGGTGATGCACTATAATACAATATATTATATTATTAGCACTATATTATGTTATGGAACTCGCTGCCAGCCGAGACACGAGCCTTGCGGGACCTGATGGTGTTCCGCAGGTCATGTAAGACCTGGCTATTCAAGCAGGCATTCGGCCCGACCACCATCTGAATGGCCTACTCCTTAGCTGTGCTGCTGCTAGTATTGACCCTGCTGTTTTAACTATTGTAACTGGTGATTGTAATGTGTATTTTTATGTTTTTAGTATGTTTTAGTTGTTAATTGGTAAGGTTTTATCTTGATGTATTGTATACATGTTGGAAACCGCCCTGAGCCTTGGGGAGGGCAGGTTATTAAGTTGAAATTAATAAATAATAATAAATAAATAAAATACATGTAATATTACTAATAATTTTACAGCATAATGTTATAGTACAATGTAATATATAATATTAATATTGTGCTATGGCAATATTATAATATATTGTATTTACATTTTACTTGTAAGCCGCCGAGTCCCCTTTGGGGTGAGAAGGGCGGCATATAAATGTCGTAAATTATAAATACATTTTAAAAAAAATAGATAATGTTTTGAAACAGAAGAGAGGGTTTGTCTGAGCACCACTAGGAGCTGGTACAAAACTCTATGGAAGCATTGCATACCAATTAACTCCCCCAGGACTTTCATCTCAATCCTGGTTGAGTTTGCACCAAGAAGAAAGAGCAATGGGCTCAGGAAAATGGCTTAAATTGGCAAGTCAAAGGAAAGAAGACAAAATGAGGTGGGTTGGTAAGCAATGGAGAAGAAAGGGAGCACAACTCGGTGCAAAGGGGGAGGTGTGGGTGGGCAGAAGAGGGGAAAGTCCAAGGAACAAGCCAAGCAGATCTTGGAGCCCTCCTCCTCCTCCTTCCACGTGCTTTCTCCTCCGCCACCCCCCCTCCATGTACCCTGATCATTAAATAATACCCTTCCAAGGCAACAAACTTCTGCATCAGTAATAATAATAATAATTGCTTTGTGTGATGATCCCCCATCCGATCCTCCAAGGTTGCCTATGTATAATCAAAACTTAGAATCATAGAGTTGGAAGAGATCACATGAGCCATCTAGTCCAACCCTATTCAGCCATGCTTTTGTCACATCTCAAATAGATTACTGCAACACACTCTACGTGGGGCTGCCTTTGAAGACGGTTCGGAAACTCCAACTAGTCCAATGGGAGGCAGCCAGGCTACTAACTGGAGCGACATACAGGGAGCATACCCTGTTGTGTCAGCTCCACTGGCTGTCTATCCACTTCAATTCAAAGTGCTGGTTTTGACCTTTAAAGCTCTATACCAGGCCTGGGCAAACTTCGGCCCTCCAGGTGTTTTGGACTCCAACTACCACAATTCCTAACAGCCTACTGGAGTCCAAAACACCTGGAGGGCCGAAGTTTGCCAAGGCCTGCTCTATACGGTTCTGGCCCAGCTTACTTGTCCGAACGCATCTGTCGCTACGTCCCACCTCGTAACTTAAGATCATCCGGGGACGCCCTGCTCTTGCTTCCGCCAGCAACTCAATTGCAGCAGGCAGGGACGAGAGACAGGGCCTTCTCGGCTGTGGCGCCCCGCCTGTGGAATGCGCTTCCAAGCGAAATACGATCTACCCCATCCCTCCTAGCTTTCGGAAAGAAAGTAAAATCGTGGTTGTGGGACCAGGCCTTTGCACAGTAACTGCAGCACTGTGTTTGGAGCGGACTGTTTTTTTAACGACGGACATGAAATACGGCTTCCGCCATTGATTGATTGAATGTGGATTGTATTGATATAATTTTAAATTACCTGCATAGCTAATGTTTCAATCCTACTGTATTAGGGTTTCTATATTGTGTATTGTGCCGGCATCTAATTGTGCCTTGTAAGCCACCATGAGTCCCCCCCCCCCCCCAGGGTTGAGTAGGGCGGGTTTGAAATACAGTAAATAAATAAATAAATGCAGTAAAAAGCACAATGAAAGTACCCCGACAGATAGCCATTCTGCCTGTTTAAAAACCTCCAAGAAAGGAGATTCCACGCCCTTCCACATACGACATATAACCCAGAATATCAAGGCAGAAAACCCCACAATATCTGCTTTGAACTGGGTGATCTGGGGGTCTTTCACACAGCCCTATATCCCAGATTATCAAGGCAGAAAATCCCACCATAAAAAGCCTCCAATGAAGGAGCTTCCGCCACACTCCCAAGGCAGTGAGTTCCAGGGCTGAACAGCTCTCACAGTCAGGAAGTTCACGTGGAATCTCCTTTCCTGTAATTTAAACCCATTGCTCCACAGCTGAATAAAGCCCCACATTATCTGCTTTGAATCAGAATACATGGCAGTGTGGACTCAGATCCCTTCAAGTCAGGCCCTATATCCCAGGATCCATCAAATTCTGGGATGTGTAGTTTTGTGAGACATTCAGCCTACTCTGTCATACTCTGGTGTGACTCTTCAACCCTTTTAGGCTCTTTCTACACTGCCATAGGATGGTCAAAGCAGATAGTCCACATTATCTGCTTTGGACTGGATTATAGGCGTCTACACTGCCATATAATCCAGTTCAAAGCGGATCATCTGGGTTTTATATGGCAGTGTTGGACCCCTTCCACACAGCTGTACTAAATCCACATTGAACTGGAATATATGGCAGTGTGGACTCAGATAATCCAGTTCAGAGCAGATATTGTGGGATTTTCTGCGTTGATATTCTGGGGTACAGGATATCTCCCCGCTCCCCCCCTACAAGGGTAGCCATTCCCTGGTCCCAAGCTTTCCCTCCCGCTCAGCCGGACCGTACCACTTTCCTCAGAAGGGGTGGCGGCTGAAAAAGAACTCCGTAAAACACGACTACTTACTTGCAAGAGCAGCGGGACGATGAAGAGAAGGCAAGAGAGAGGTAGGTAGAGGCTACTGCTGCTGCTGGGCCACGCGCGCACGCAGCTCGCTCGCTACCCCAGCGCGCGACTCTCACGTCTCGCGACTGCACCGCCCGGCCCCGCCCCCTTCTCCTCTGCTGTCCCCTCACGGCCGCATGTGAGAGGCCCCGGAACCAGCCTAAACCACAACACCCTCCCGCCCGTGACGTCACCCAGGCGCAAGGCAGCCTGTGGGCGGGGCCAGCTGAGGTTCGCCCGCTCACGCCGTGTGGCTTTATCCAGGTTCCCGGGCCCTTCGGGTTCGAGAATTTTCTGGTAGGCCCATGCTCCCGCAAAGGCCCGCGGGAGGCGTTTCGCAACTTCCGGAGGCGATCCCTGCAGTAAGCAGGGGTGTGGCGTGCGCATGCGCAGTGACCACGCTTCCTTTTTCTTTTCCTTTTTTTCCCCCTTCACGTGCGTTCGTTCTCTGCGGATTGGACGGAGCGCGCGAGCCGTCGCGAGGAGGAAAGAGCAGCAGCAGAAGGGCACGCGCCATGGTAAGGCAAAGGGAGGAAGGGGAAAAAAAAGGGGGGACAGCATTCTCTCCTGACGTTTCTCCCACACATCTATGGCAGGCTTCCTCAGAGGTTGAGGAAGAGGGGGGGGGGGTGTCTGTTGGAAACTAGGCAAGTGGGGTTTATATATCTGTGGAATAATGTCCAGGGTTGGAGAAAGAACTCTTTGTCTGCTTGAGGCAGGTGTGAATGTTGTAACTAGCCACCTTGATTAGCACTGAATGGCTTTGCAGCTTCAAAGCCTGGTTGCTTCCTGGCTTTGAAGTTACTTGTTGCATAGTCAGATCCCTTTGTGGCCTGAGATGCAGGTGGAATAAAGAGAGAAGAAGCATTCCCCCCCCCCTCTCTCTCTCTCTCTCTCTCTCTATATATATATATATATATATCTGTGGAATAATGTCCAGGGTGGGAGAAAGAGCTCTCCTCTGCTTGAGGCAAGTGTGAATGTTGCAATTGGCCACCTTGATTAGCATTGAATGGCCATGCCATGCCATTAAATGTGGGTGAAACGTCAGGAGGGAATGCATACTACCCGGAAAACTCCTAGCAAGCCACTCTTCCAGATGTTTCATTGAACCCTAGAGTTTGGAAGGGACCCCAAAGGTCATCCACTCCAGCCTCATTCTGCAGGCAGGGACACACAAATCAAAGGCCCCTTTTGTACTGCCATATAATCCAGATTGTCAAAGAAGATAACTCAAATTATCTTATTAGAATGAATCAATCAATCAACTTTATTTCTTATGAGTCGCCCTCCACGAACGGTGCTCTGGGCGACTCACACAATTAAAATAAACAGGTTACATAGTCCTAGAACTGGATTATATGAGGGCCTTTCCACACAGCCATAGAATCCAAAATTCTTGGCTTTTCTTTGCGAACGAAGATTCCGGAAGGACTCATCCCATTGTCTATAAGCGCGTTGATGCTTTTCCGGAGGTTGGATGTGTCCTTCGAGCCTGTGCAATGGACCTTTCTGGTGGAGCGCAGCATGCACAGAACTGGCCTCACCCTTTAAACCAAAGGTTCGTCTGCCGGGGCCTAGCAAGCTGGGACGGTGGCAGCGAGGTCCTCAGGTCGTAGGTGGCTATTATGCCACCGCCAGCATAGCTCACAACTTCATTAGGATACGCAAGCCTCTCCCCCACAACAAGGGGGCACCAATGGAGAAGTAAAAGTATCAAGGCAGAAAATCCACATAATCTGCTTTGAACTGGGTCTACGCTGCCATATAATCCGGTTCAAAGCAGATAATATGCATTTTATATGGCAGTGTAGATAGGGGTCTAAACATCCCTAACAGATGGCCTAGATCAGGGCAGCCTAAATGTGACTTCAGATATCTTGGCTTTTCTTCGCGAACGAAGATTTGGGAAGGACTCATCCCACGCTGTCTACAAGCGCATTGATGATCGGAGGTTGGATGTGTCCAGCCTGTGCAATGGACCTTTCTGGTGGAGTAGCTACAGAACTGGCCTCATCCTTTAAACCAAAGGTTCGTCTGCCGGAGCCTAGCAAGCTTGGACGGTGGCAGCGAGGTCCTCAGGTCATAGGTTTGATTTGAGTTTCCTTCTCTAGATGGTTGACCTTACATGGTTAAACGAGCATCATCTGCCCGGGTTCGAAATCAGAGTTTTCGTTCTCCTAGGATGGTTGCCAAAAGGCTAGAGAGCCCATCCTGCCCATTGACGCTCTTTGTCAGACCCTTTGGTTGTGAGCTGTCTGGCATGGGAGGCCCTACCGGTGGCTATTACGCCACCGCCAGCATAGCTCACAACTTCATTAGGGTACGCAAGCTTCTCCCCCACAACAAGGGGGTGCCAATGGAGAGGTAAAAGTACCAAGGCAGAAAATCCGCAATATCTGCGTTGAACTGGGTTATCTGAGCCCACACTACCATATAGTCCAGTTCAAAGCAGATATGTGGAAGGGGCCAGAGTATGCTGCCATATAATCTGGTTCAAAGCAGATAATATGCATTTTATATGGCAGTGTAGATAGGGGTCTAAACATCCCTAACAGATGGCCTCCTAGATCAGGGCAGTTTAAATGTGACTTCAGATATATAGGTATATAAAATAGGTGTACAAATATAACATTTATTAATAACAAATTTGCAATTGCAGGGCAGGCTGATTTTTCTTTATATGAAGCCTTTTATGCAGTCTGCTGTAAACACTATGCCTGGTTGCTAACAGATTTGCATTCGGGCCCCTTCCTCACAGCTGAATAAAACTCCACATTTTCTGCTTTGAACTGGAATATATGGCAGTGTGGACTCAGATAACCCAGTTCAAAGCAGATATTGTGGGATTTTCTGCCTTGATATTCTGGTTTATATGGCTGTGTGGAAGGGCCCTCAGAAGCCTTTTACTTTGCCTATGTTTTGGGCAAAAGTAAAAGGCTATTTACTTTTTTTGTGACACGCAACATTGAGATAATGGACCCCATTTGGCGATAGGACCCACAGTTTAAGAAGTCCTGGCCCTGTGGTGTGGACTCAGATATTCCAGTTCAAAGCAGATATTGTGGAATTTTCTGCCTTGATATTCTGGGATATAGGGCTGTGCAGAAGGGCCCTTAGAGTCGTATGGAGAGAAAAAGTGTGATATACATAAACAAAATAAATGATAAATAAATAAATAAGTGGTTACCAATATTTCCATTACAACATTGGAAGTATTTCTTAGCAGCCTTGCCTTGCAATCATGTTCCCTCTGCTTGTATCTTTTACTCAATACACTTGGCAAAATCCTTTAATTTTGTTATCTTTTTTCTCAAGTGGGGGCCTACACATGAGGAAACACAATGTTATGGAAGGCAGGGGTACATGATTAGAGGCAAACTTAACTAAGGTTTGAAAATGCCTAAGATCACATGATGGTCAGAACACGTGGATTAATGTTCTGTGGGCGTTCAGTGTGCAGGATCTACTTTTTGCACCAGTGGTGGTAAAGAAACATGCAGTGCACTCATCTAAATGAATTTGGTGCTTGATGAGAGATGGTGGCAAGTAGGGTAGTGTTTTATAAACGAGCATTTTCAGTCTCCCAAGTGTAAGGGGTTCGTTGTGTGCCCTCAAGCCCTTTCCAGCTTAAAGGTGGCCCAAGGTGAGTTTATCACAGGGGTTTCTGGGGCCCAAGGTCACCCAGTGGGTTTCCATTACTAAAGGGAAAATAATCCTGGACCTTAAAGCTGAAGCCCCAACATTCAAATTGCTACCTCGTGCTGGCTCAGTTTACTTGTCTGCATATTTGGGTACAGTCTTAATTCCAGAGAAGTTTAGCTGACTTTGTCAATAGTAATTGCCTTATAAACTACTTATTTACTTAAGAGTGAGAATTCTTAGTAGGGGAACTAATTTTGAAACTTTTAAGTAAAATATGGTTATTGATACTGGGTTTGAAAAGTTTTTTTTAACTCTTGGGGCCCTTCCACACAGCTGTATAACCCAGAATATCAAGGCAGTTTATCCACAATATCTACTTTGAACTGTATTATCTGAGTCCACACTACCATATAATCCAGTTCAATGTGGATTTTATAAAGTTGTGTGGAAGAGGCCAAAACCACAAAGTTCCAGATCTGCCCTATGGACTGGCAGCTAGATAATCAGGAGATATGTTTGTATAGGATTGATTTTTAGCTGTAACATTGTTTTACAAGAGAACTGTAGACATCGGTAAGCAATTCCCTTTTGTATGATTATTTTTCGTTATTTTCATGGACTGAACTTAACTGTTTACAGCCACAGCATTAAAGGCTTTATAAAAATGCAGAAATTATTTCTTTACGTGAACAAATTTTGAAAGTCTTCAAAAGGACATTTTGTCCTTCAAGTAACTGATCCTTTGTTCTGCCTGATAGAAAATCCGTTTTCCCAACCACTGCCTCTGCAACAGCGACATCTAATGGACTCAGCTATGCTGGCTTTCCTCCTATTTTCTAGCTGCTTCCATGAGTGTCTTTTCTGTACAACTCTGGAAGTAGCTGGGAGGGATTGGGGAAACAGCCAGCGCCATCTGAATTGGATCGTTTCCTTCTCAACATTGGCTAGCTTACTTTTTAACTGAAATCAGTAGCTACTGTCCACGTTGGTTATCTTTTCTCTGCTGCCTGTTTGGAAACACAGGTTTGTTTTACATCACCAAAAAGAAAAATGACGTTGGCAATAAAAACTATGGACTAGCTTTCTAAAGATGACAGAAAAGTCTGTAATTAAGCTACTTGAGGCATCCAAATGGGAAAATGGAAAGGACTGTTACAAAAGTTAATGAATATTCTACGATTCAAAGTTCAGAGTGCTGAATACACTTCTGCAGTTAATAATTTCCTTGTGGCAATTAACAGTTAAACTCAGAACCATATTCTTATTAACTGCATTGTTTTCTTTTCCAGATTATTCATTTGCAGGTTAAGAAGTCAAAACTAGGAATGCACTGAGAAGTATTCCTGATGATATATTTGGTCTTAGTTTGAAATTCATAATATTGTGTGTGTGTGTGTGTGTGTGTGTGTGTGTGTGTGTATATATATATATATATATATATATATATATATATAAATTTGTGTCAAAAGCATTGCATAAATAAGTATAAGGCAGGGATTGTGGGAGCACAAGGTGCAGAGTTGTTTAGTTTTGACAGTCACACAAATGGAATTCTTCTAGGTAGTGCGATTTTTGTCTGTGGCTTTAAACAATTCTGATACTAATTGTAAAACACCAGCACTAGGCATTGTGAGACAATTTTAATGGGAGGGAGGAAGAGGGTTGTTTTTAGGGTTTACTGTTTTAATTGGAATGACACAAGATGTTGAGGGATTCTTTTTAATGTTTTAATGTATTTTAATATTTGTGGGGTTGTTTCTGTTGATGTGGCTCCACTTCTGATACTAATCTGAGTACGGGGTTTTTATAAAATTGAAATAAATAAATATCCTAATATTTATTTTATAATTGAATTTATAATATTTATTTTATAATGAATTTATTATTATATTATATATTATATTATAATAAATTTATAATAAATAAATAAATAAATTTTATCACATTTCTATCATTTCATCCAATCTAATATTTGTGAAGTAATTATTATTAATTATTAAATTTGTCTTAGTAATTTGACCAACAACATTTAAAATAAGATCACTCAGGTAATCTTGGCTAGTTTGATCTCCGATAAGGATGAGGTTCATTTTGCAACAAATTATTCTCCAGGGCGAAATGTATGATGAGGCCTTTTTTCAAAGTGCCCAGAGGAGAAATTCCAGCAGTGGGTGCAGCTGAAGTTATTGGTAGGACTAGGAAACAAATTTAAATACCTTCAAATAATCATCTTACAAGGTTGGGCAAAGTGCAGCCCTTTGGATATTCCCAGACTGAAACTTCCAGCATTTCAGCTATACTGGGAAGGAATGATGGGAGTTGTGATCCATCAAGATCTGGAGAATTGCATTTTGCCAGCTCCTTCCCTCTTCTCCCAATCAGTGATTGAAATTAATAGCAGAAGTTGAGACACTGGATAGGAATCCCATCATATCTGCTCATGGGTTATAGCCACTCTGCTGATTCCCCATTTCTGAAAACACAAAATATGTTGTGCTAATAGCCTTCATGCTTTCTCCATTCTTAGTGTGCTGGATCTGTACAGCTAAGACTCCAGGAAGGCTTATTCTGTAGCTGGTGTCATTTGAATAAAATACCTCAATTTAAGTTGTTTTAGTTAAAACATCCACAAAGATTCATTGTCCACAGAGCAGTTGTATGAATCTGAGCATTTTTCCAGACTGCCTTCCTCTCTGTGTTTCATATTCCCTGTAAAGGGTAGAATCATTTCCTGAAAGATTCACATGATTTGTGGCTGAGAATCACGTTGCTTTGTGGTTTATCTTAACAGGCAGGGCAGGCCTTTAAAAAATTTCTTCCGCTGTTTGACCGAGTCCTGGTTGAAAGATTAACAGCAGACACTGTAACGAAAGGAGGCATCATGCTCCCAGAAAAGTCGCAAGGAAAAGTACTACAAGCCACTGTTGTGGCAGTTGGTGGAGGCTCTAAAGGCAAGGTGAGTAAAATGTCAACCTTAGTCTACTACGATTTCACCCCATGCTCTGAGAAGAGATAGTGTCACAACCTCTTAGGATGCCTGGCATAGATGTGTGGGAAAAATGTCAGGAGAGAATGCTTCTGCAACTTGGCCATACAGCCCGGAAAATACATAGCAACCCAGTGATTCCAGCCATGAAAGCCTTCCACAAGACAGTCTATTAGGCTTGTTCTCCTGTTAGTTCAGTTTCTACAGCATCTCTTTTTAAGATTTAGGAGAAATCCTAAAGTTGTAATTCTGGGCAAGCTTATCTGTAAGACCCACTGAACTGAACACCTTTTTGCATATGCAACAGGGCTTTGTTATTTATGTTTTGGGTGTCTTCTTTCCAATCTAGTTTTTCTTGCTGAATGAGGCAAGGGAGAGAGAAAACTTATCCGAAGTGTTACAGATAGGTAGAGCTTGCAGTTCTTACTTTTTAATCCATATGCCACTTTGCTTACAAACACTGGTTTGTAACCAGTGACATGATAGAAATAGAAGAAAAAAAGGGGGAAGCTAATAAAAATATATATCTTATGTCAAATCAAACTAAGTAATCATTATTCAGGTAGCGCTCTCCCGGGTAAAATCTACACCTCTTGCTGAATTTGGCTACTACTCAAGCTAGCTGGCTGTAGTTCAGTGGGTCACAAAGGCCACTAGGATGCCACATAAGTAAAACAGTCTTGTACTGCCCCCATCCTTTGCCTCTAGCCCAGTTGCATAACTCCCCTAGAGGCAGTGGTGAGTTTACAGGCAAATTCTTGCCATTCCTTTGCTGAATGGAGGATGGGATTTAGTCTCCACACCCAATCCCATCTGCTCTGCTTGCTTGGCTTGGTTATGAAAGCCAGCTGTTGGGTGTTGCCTTTTTACTTTTTTGTCATACTGTATAATGAAGGAGACCAAATGACTGCATGTGATGAAAATGTTCATTTAGAGCAGTGGTTCTCACCTCAACCTGTGGATCGCCAGATGTTTTGGCCTTCAACTGGTAGGATTTCTGAGAGTTGAAGGCCAAAACATTTGGGGAACCACAGGCTGAGAGCCACTGATTAAGGGCCACCTTCTGCAATTAGTGTTGAGAGGAGAGTTTTTGTTCCTACTGCCCTGCCTGCTATTCTATCTCTGGTTTTGATTTCAGAATTTTTGTAGTCAACTTTTTTCACCAGGCTGAGATGACACTGAGATGTTTAGAAGCAAGTTACCATTCCCAAAAGTAATTTTCTACAAAAGGGAGTAGGCCTAAACTTTCCTTACCCCTGAATTAGAACATAAGATCTACATTTTCTAGACTTATTTGATAACCCTATGTAACAAAATTTGGAAACCATTATGTTCCTGGTTTCAAAGTGATATTCCTGTTTAATTGTGTTGTACTTACTTTGAAAGTAGTTTTATACTCCAGAAACTTAGCTTTTGTGGCTGCCACAAGTTATGTTGAATTGGTGGGCACTCTTATCAGAGCCCCCAGTGGTGCAGTGGGTAGGTGAGCTGCTGAACTTGCTGACTGAAAGGTTGGTGGTTTGAATCTGGGAGGCAGGGTGAGCTCCTGCTGTTAGCCTCAGCTTCTGCCAACCTAGTAGTTCAGAAACATGCAAATGCGAGTAGATCAATAGGTACCACTCCGACGGGAAGGTAACAGTGATCCATGCAGTCATGTCAGCCACATGACCTAGGAGGTGTCTATGGACAACACAAGTTCTTTGGCGTAGAAATGGAAACGAACACCATCCCCCAGAGTCTGATATGACTAGACTTAATGTCAAGGGGAAACCTTTACCTTTTACTTATCTAATATTCCTTGAAAAAAACTATAGCAAAACAGAATGTCCTTTTAATAACTTTTCCCATGCTTTTATGATAGAACCAAATAGAAAATGACATTTATAACCCAGGAACAATAATTGTGTTACATAGTGTAATACGACAAGATTTATCATAGTGACTTGGATTATTAATAGCTTGTGCATATGTTCCTCACTCAACAGTGCTTTCTTTCTTCTGGTTGTGCTATTTTGAATTAAAGCCATGTTCTGGCTATAAAACAATTCTATCATTATGAGAGAAATCTTACAACACTTTTCCTTTCAGGAGGGTGACTTACGGCCAGTTAGTGTAAAAGTTGGTGAGAAGGTCCTACTACCTGAGTATGGTGGAACAAAAGTTGTCCTGGATGATAAGGTTAGTTTGTACATTAAATCTAATATGTTTTTCTATCCCACAGCTTGTAGTGCCATATATTTTTTTAAAAACTTTTAATATGTAGAGCACCTTCTTAACTGTACATTACACCAAATATCTTCTGGGTGTGCCAGTCCAGTTTTTCTATATGTTTTATACTGCTCATCCCCTATTGAGACCACTAGTTTTTCTTAGTTATTAAAAAAAAATAATTTGTTAGCTCTTGATTATCAAAAGCTGTCTACAAGCGATTGTCATTCACATCCTATACAACAGTGGTTCTCAACTTGTGGGTCCCCAGGTGTTTTGGCCTAAAACTCCCAGAAATCCCAGCCAATTTACCAGCTGTTATAGGATATCTGGGAGTTGAAGGCCAAAACATCTGGGGACCCACAGGTTGAGAACCACTGCTTTAGAAGGAACACACTTTTGTAGTAGTTTCCTTTTGCTACTTAATATGCTCGTATTGAAATCAATATGTCCATGTTTAACCAGAACAGTGAAAAGAAGAACACATACATTTTCAGTACTTCTGTGGGGGCAGATTACCAATAATTTTAAACTAATCAGCTTTATAAAGTGGGGGTGATTTGCAATGTATGAATGTGTATAGGTGTTCAGTAAGCTTCATAATTTTGTAAATGTTCAAGATTATTAATTCCACTGATTTGAATCCTTAAAATATAGATATTTGTTGTATCATTCCTTTTGTAATTACTGAAATTGACAGTGTTCGGTGAAATCAAAATGGCAGTGCCACACACTAGCTCCATGTAGACCAGTGGTTCCCAACTTATGGTCCGTAAGAATGAAAATATGGTCTGCAGCCTCACCATTACTCAAAATCACGTGGCAGCAAGAGTGACTGGTCTCGCACAACCCTCTTGTAATGTTGAGGCAAGAGGGATGTTGGAGGGGAGAGGATTGACTACCCACAAATATTACTACTACCACATCAGCTCTAGATGGTTTTCTGTGGGTGGGAAGATGGCAACTACTGGATGGCATATGTTCTGTATCAGAAATTAGAGGTGATGTGGTCTGTCCAATGCAATTTTCTGAATCAGCACCCCAAATAACTGAACCAAATCTAAAGTTGACCAAAAACTGATTCGTAACCCTTTTGGTACTAATATTAAGAGTGGTTCCTGGTCAAAAAAAGTTTGGGAACCACTGAGTAGACCTTTAGGCTTATCCTGCTCCTAAAACTGTAAATGGCAGAATAAGAAACATCTTCTGTAGCTCTTGGAGGAAAGATTTTGCCCTGGATAAGATGAAATCCTGGTGATACTCTGCTCCTATGTTCAGTTGGTCTTATAAACTACTACTTTTATTGCTTTCCATTGGATTTGAACTGCTCTAAATATTTGCCCTAAAGCATTTAACAGTTCATTTATTACCTCTAGTCCCCTGTTTATATACAACATGGAATATCCTTGGGTTACTATTTGTGGAGCTTTGATCTAATAGCATGGTCGTAAATCAGCCCCTGTGATGAAAGATCTCTTGTGCCTTGGCTTTTGAACCCATTATTTGTTCTCAGGAGATACTAATTTGTTTCTTTGTTTGCAGGACTACTTCATATTTAGAGATGGTGATATTCTCGGAAAATATGTTGACTGAAGGTTTCTGATGGCCGCATTATCATGAAGGTGTCATTCCACAAGAAGTGCTCAAATGTATTTGTTCCATCATGTAAATAATTATTTTCTAATAAATGCAAAATCTACCAAATAATTGAGTATCATTGTGTCTTCAAAATAAAAATCTGTATTGTCAAAATACATTTTAATTGTCACTTTGTCATATTTTTACATAAACAGATATATCGATATGTAACAGTTTTAACAAAAAATATGATAAAGCAGTGATAGCTCTTGGTTAAAACAAGAATTGCAGGACAGTGAAGTCAGGTTTTTTTTGTGATACCACATGCACTGCAACCATCTTTTGAAATGAGTGAAAATTTGTTCGATGCTGAATAGCCTATCAGATGTGAATTACTTTTAGAAAAAAAGAAAATAAAAATGCAAGGGAACGTTTCAGTGTTCATAAAGCACAATTCCAGCAGAGTAGAAAACATGGCATTTTATTTTAGATTCATATTTATAATTTGTTTGGGAACTTCCAATGTACTTGAGATGGCTGTGATATGCAAGAGGTATCGCTGTTTCTGGAAAAATTAACATGCAAGTAGGTAAAATCCACACTGCAAAACGTTTTCAGATAAGCTGCTATCTTTTGTTGAAAGTACTTCATATTTATATTAAAAGTATACTGTATATTAGATATTTATAAATATTTTAAGCATATGAAGGCGATTCCATTGTTGGGTATCACAGTAGAAGTGGAACGGGAGAAGGGCATTATCACATTGTTTATTTATCTATGAAACTAACAATAATAAATTGTTATCATAATTATAATATTTATGACAAAGAAAGGAGACTGTTAGAGTGCGTGTGGAGGGAACTCCGCGACGGAGCCTCTCTATCAGCCTACAAGCTATTTAAAAAAGCTTATGAGCGTGCTGTCAAGGCGGCCAAAAACCCGCACTTTACCGCCTTGATAGCGTCTGCCAACTCACGCCTGGCTCAATTATTTAAAGTAATTCGGTCTTTGACGACGGTCCCTACCGTCCCAAAAAATAATGATCAGGCCCTCACCGCCGGTGTTTTCCAGAGTTTTTTCGCAGACAAGATATTGAGGCTCCGCCAGGACCTCCCGGCCACGGTTGATACAGTACGTGAGCTCGAGACTCCGTGGCCCTCCGCTGGGCCCACCCTCAACCGTTTTCGGCCACTGGACACAGATGCTGTTGATAAGATCATGGCTGCAACCAGGCCTACCACCTGCTCCCTCGACCCGTGCCCCTCCTGGCTTGTTAGATCTTGCCTGGAGGGGTTACGTGGGCCTCTGTTGAACATCGTAAATACCTCCCTTGAGCAAGGAGTGTTTCCAGAGTGCTTGAAAGAGGCGGTGGTAGCTCCATTGCTGAAGAAACCGTCATTAGACCCTGCGGTTCCCTCCAACTACCGGCCAGTGTCGAATCTTTTGTACCTGGGGAAGGTAGTTGAGAGGGCAACAATGGAGCAGTTGCAGTCCTTCTTAGATGATGCAACATGGCTAGACCCCTTCCAGTCCGGCTTCCGTTCGGGGCATGGGACGGAGACAGTCCTGGTCTCCATCACAGACCAACTCCGCTGCCAGCTCGACCAAGGCGGGTCTGCGCTGCTCGTGTTATTGGACCTCACGGCAGCGTTTGACACGGTCGACCCCGATCTTTTGACCCACCGCCTGGCCATGGCGGGAGTAAGGGGGACAGTCCTAAAATGGCTGACCTCCTTCCTCCGCCAGCGATCCCAGCGAGTGAGGAGGGGCGAGGTGGTCTCTGAGGGCTCCCCGTTAGTTTGTGGAATTCCTCAGGGGGCCATCCTCTCCCCTCTGCTATTTAACATCTATATGCAGCCGCTTGCACAGCTGATACGGAGTTTTGGGCTTGAGTGCCATCAGTACGCTGATGACACTCAGCTCATTCTGAGGATGGAGGGCAGGCCTGGATCCGTCCCCGATAATTTCCAGCGTTGCCTCGAAGCCGTCACTGGATGGCTGCGAGCCAGTAGGTTGAGGGTGAATCCAGCGAAGACAGATCTTGTGGCTAGGCCGCCCGGGTGGTGGGGATGTCCAGCTTCCGACCCTGTACGGTGTGGCGTTATGCCCATTGCCTTCAGTAAAGAGCTTGGGAGTCCACTTGGACTCCCAGCTGACCATGGAGACCCAGGTCTCCATGGCCAACAAGTCTGCTTACTTCCATCTTAGACAGGCGAGGAGGCTGGCCCCCTATCTATCCCGGAACGACCTGGCCACGGTGATCCAAGCCACGGTCATCTCGAGACTGGACTACTGTAACGCACTTTACGTTGGCCTTCCTCTGTCGGTGACCCGGAAGCTCAAGCTAGTGCAGAATTCTGTCTGGGATACCAGCTGGCAGTCATATAACACCTACCCTGCAGGACCTGCACTGGCGTCCAATCGAGCACCGGATCACCTTCCAAGTGTTGGTTCTTACCTTTAAGGCCTTGCACGGCTTGGGGCCAACATACCTGAGGGACCGTCTCTCCCCTTATTGCCCAATGAGATCACTGCGGTCGGAGGGTGCCAACCTCCTGGAGGTCCCCTCGGCGAAACTCGCGAGACTGACAGCAACCCGAAGGAGGGCGTTCTCTGTTATTGCGCCCTTCCTGCGGCAACACACGCTATTCAGGACTTGATCCCTTTTAGACGGGCCTGCAAGACCTACCTTTTCCAGCAGGCTTTTAACCTGTAGGTCCTGCCCGTGTGCAATTCCATCATGTTTTGATCCGCCATCTCTAGTGTTGTATTTGCACACTAGATTCTTTCTAAATCACTGTGTGATATTGTGTTTTAATCTGTCGTTGTTTTAACTGTTATTGTGTTTTTACTGTGTTTTTGTTCGGCCTTTGTGAGCCGCCCCAAGCCCCCCCGGGAGTGGCGGCATAGAAGCCTAAGTAAGAAATAAATAAATAAAGAAGCCCCTGGTAGCGCAATGGGTTAAACCAGGGCTGCCCAACTGGTGGCCCAGGGTCCGTACACAGCCCCCCAGCCTGTTGGACACGGCCCCCGCTATGCCCCCGGCCGCCATTTTTATTTTTTTATTTAAAAAATTCTAAATATTTTTTTTAAAAGGGGGCGGGGGGAGGGGGAGGCGGGGCAGGGAGGAGGAAGTGAGCTGGCTCCTCCTCCTTCACCCTTCCTCCTTCCCCTCCCTGCACCGCGGCTCGCGATTGGAGCCGCGGCGCATCCGCGGGGCAGGAGGAGGGGCGAAGGAGGAGGAAGTCAGCTGGCTGCCTTCCTTCCTCCCCGCCTCCTTCCCCTCCCGCGCCCGGCGCTCGGGATCGAGGCAAGGGCGCGGGCGGGGGGAAAGAGGGATGAAGGAGAAGGCAGTCAGCTGAGTGCCTTCGTCCCTCTTTCCCTGCGCGCGCGGGGATCCCGGGCGCCGGCGCGCACGCGGGGAAAGAGGGATGAAGGAGAAGGCAGTCAGCTGAGTGCCTTCTCCTTCGTCCCTCTTTCCCTGCGCTGCTTGAGGATCCTGGCACCCGGCGCACGCTGCGGGAAAGAGGGATGAAGGAGAAGGCAGTCAGCTGAGTGCCTTCTCCTTCATCCCTCTTTCCCCGCGCGCGTGCCAGCGCCCGGGATCCGGGCAAGAGCGCGGGCGGGGGAAAGGAGGAGGAGGAGGAGGGAGAGTTCTCCCTCCTCCTTTTTCCCCGGCGCCGCAGCGCACGGGACACCGGCTGCGCCGGGAAGGGCGGGAGCGCCGGTGGGAGAGGAGGAGGAGGAGGAGAACTCTCCCTCCTCCTTTTTCGCCAGCGCCGCAGCGCACGGGACACCGGCTGCACCGGGAAGGGCGGGAGGGTGCGAGGAGGTGGGCCTCCTCCTTCCCGGCGCCGCTGGTGTCCCATGCGCCGCGGCGCCGGAGGAAGAGGAGGAGGGAGAATGACAGTTTAGGAGGGGGCTGGGGCGGGGCGGGGCGGGGCTGGGGGAGGGGCCTGGGGACGGGGCCGAACGGCCCCCCAGGTCATCAGTGACCTCAAGTCCGGCCCTTGGCCGGTTAGAAGTTGGACAGCACTGGGTTAAACCTAAAGCTGACGGTTAGAATCTGGGGAGTAGGGTGAGCTCCTGTCTTGTCAGCTCCAGCTTGTCATGTGGGGGCATGAGAGAAGCCTCCCACAGGATGGTAAAACATCCGGGCATATGGCCAATTCTCATATCACAAGTGATTTGCAGTTTCTCAAGTTGCTCCTGACACTATATAGATCGATAGAAAAAATGTGATGATGCTGAATTAGTGATCTTAGGCAAATAGAGATGGTGACACCTGAAAATTAAGTTATTAGTTTACAAAGACCCCTAAACTACTCCGTTCAGAAATTTCAGAATCATATTAAACATCTACCAGTCACCTTATTAATTAGAAACACGCATAATAAGCCATTCTT